>CAJNIZ010012226.1:450-38786 GCA_905231905.1 Symbiodinium pilosum | reverse complement strand
TTTTTTTTGGGTTTAGGGATTTCACAGTTTAGGTTTTTTTAGGTTTAGGGTTTTTAGGGTTTAGGGTTTTTACGGTTTAGGGTTTTTACCGTTTCGGATTTTTGGGGTTTGAGGTTTCTAGGGTTTAGGGTTTTTAGGGTTTAGGGTTTTAGGATTTAGGGTTTTTAGGGGTTAGGGTCTTTAGGGTTTAGGGTTTTCAGGGTTTAGGGTTCTTAGGGTTTAGGCTTTTTTTACGGTTTAGGGTTTTTAGGGTTTAGGGTTTTTAGGGTTTAGGGTTTTTAGGGTTTAGGGTCTGCAGGGTTTAGGGTCTTTAGGGTTTAGGGTTTTTACGGTTTAGAGTTTGTAGGGTTTAGCGTTTTTAGGGTTTAGGGTTTTTAGGGTTTTTGTGGTTTAGGATTTTTAGGGTTTAGGGTTTTTAGGGTTTAGTTTTTTAGGGTTTAGAGTTTTTAGACACGCGCATCAGGGTTTCAGGGTTAAGGGTGTTGGGGTTTAGGGTTTTTAGGGTTTAGGGTTTTTGGATTTAGGGTTTTTAGGATTTAGAATTTTTAGACAGGCGAATCAAGGTTTTAGGGTTTAGGGTTTTTAGGGTTTAGGGTCTGCAGGGTTTAGGGTCTTTAGGGTTTAGGGTTTTTAGGGGTTATGGTTTTTAGGGTTTAGGGTTTTTTGTGGTTTAGGGTTTTCACGGTTTAGGGTTTTTAGGGTTTAGGGTTTTTCACGGTTTAAGGTGTTTACTGTTTAGGATTTTTGGGGTTTGCCCGCGCACCCGAGCCGTGCCAAAACGTCCGGACGCGTAGACCTGCGCGCCCCCACCCGTATACACCTCCGCGCCCCCAACATACGTACACCACGAATTCGGGTTGACGGGAGAGGGGGGGAGAACAGTGGAGTCCCGAAGGGGGGTGGGGAGGGGGAGGGGTGGGGAGGGGGGGGGGGGGGGGTGTTCCAAATACTGCACCTGCTAACAGTTCGGGACCAAAAAGTTACAAGTAAGCAAAAACAAAAGTTACAACTAAGCAAAAACAAAAGTTACAACTAACCCAGCTACCCCTAGCAGCCTGGCGTTCTTTTATTGCGTCCATTGCTTTCAGCTTTGTTTCAGGAGAGTTTGACACGACTTCATGATTTTGAAACATCCGCTACTCTTTGTGAACTTCTCTGTGGTAATCTGCGCTATCTGTTAGAACTGTTCCAAGGTGGTCGAAGCTCTTAGACATGTAGTGTTGAAACTTTCATGCATCTGTGGTCCCGACGTGCGCACGATCGGAACCGGATCAGCCATGCCTGGGCGAGAGCGCTGCAGTCATGATGCTATGCGAGACCTGTACTGGTATATGCCTTGGAGGAACAATTCAACAAAGATGAAAGCCGCTTTTCAGCGTCTATCTTGCGGCACAGATTACATGGCACTAAGCTTCAGAATGCTTCAGTGAGCCAAATGCCGTGAGACCATGGACCGGCACTTCACCAAGCTATTCGGCGCAAATGTATCCCATCAACCATAAGCCCCTAAGAAAAATGCCCAATGCCTGAACCTCGAACCAGTTGCAATCCTACATCCAAATCCCCCGTCCAGGCCTGTGGTTTCGATCATGATCTGATCGAGCTTGGCACCCTTGTCAATTTCGGCCAGGATCTCCCTGCAACAGACAGCGTGCAGTTGACCAAGCAGCCTGCCCACCCCAAATTATGTCCCTCAAAAATCTTACCCCAATGACACTCGTTTTGTGATTTGTGGACTTGCTTTGTTTTTCCCGCCCCCCCAGCTCCCCCCCACCCAGCCCCCCTCCAGCCACTCTTCACACAAAGCAACGGCTTGGCCGCCTTGTCAGCCCGGCTGCCGAGGCGGACACGCGCTAGCGCTCACAATTATCCCAGCCTGAAGCCATCAATGAGGTCTCCGCGGATAGTACAGCACATGCAACCTTGGAGATCTTTGTCTTTGCCATGCTAGACTCTGATTGTTCCGGCGTTTAGTGATGAGGCTACTGCAGAGGATATCGCCTTCATGCCTGTGGCATCCTGTTACTTGGCACTTTGTTTGCCACAGGCTCGGAAAAAATGAAGGTACGCTTCCACGCAATAATTGAAAGCCTGCTATTGTGTAAACAGTCGGCTTGACAGTGAGTTTTCAGCAGAATCCAAAAAAGTGTTGTTTCCGTTTACTTTCAATTGAAGAAACTGATGCCTAGCATGGCAAAGCCCCTCAATGGATTTGGGAGGATCATGTTTTGAAAGTGGGATTGCTCATTGATTGCACAAGAAGGGCTCTCTAGTTACCAGGGGTGCCATATCATGCCAGTTGAAGGAACCACAGGTGGCAATGAGAAACTCTGCAAGGAACATCTCTGGCAGCTTGCCAACGGACGCTGCAAGAAGCGTACCACAAAACGTGGACACTGCGAGGATAGTCACCCACAGCATACTACTGCCGACAGCAAGGCTGCAAACACACGTTGAGCTGACAAAACTAGGCTTGCTGCCGTTGTCCATGACCTAATTGCACTTCTGTTTGATTGATTGATTGATTGATTGATTGATTGCCTTTGGGTCACGCGGACCCTTGCTTTGCAAGGCATCGGCACCAACAGTTGCAGAGCAGCACGGACAACATGTACAAGCACACAGCTACAAAGCAACCCGGATAAGATGCACAAAGACGTACAGCTCCACATCGGGGCACCCCCAGCACTGCACCTACATCTCTGTCTGATTCCGAACACTTACTAGGGGAGGCAGACACCTTGGGACTTTGAAGGCAAGGAATCCAGTGCCAGATGATCTTCAGTCATCAGCTTTGACACAACTGGACATCAGTGGACCATCTCTGCTGTCAAAGCCTCTCTTGGCTGGAATACAAGCTTTTTCCTTCTTGGGGTGAAGTTTCAGGCATGCCAGCAGGGCTAAGAAGTTTTTTTACGTCTCACGGTGATTTTTGAAGGCTTCCAAGCATGACAAAACAATAATAAGATGCCTGGAGAAACGAAGCTCCTGTCTGAGATTCGTACCACAACCTTTTCCGCAAAAGCCAGCTTGTCCTGTCAAGGGGATTAGCACTGGTCTCATCGGAGCAAGGACACGCACCACGAAACTCTACAGAACCAACAAAACAAACTGCAGGAAGCAGCTGTTGGCCGGTGAATGCCCTCCTTACACTTCGACCTTACCATCATCATTGCTGCCATGTTCAGCTTCTGGTCCCAGCTGCCTTCTTCAACAAGTGATCGTCAATAGAGACTTCTCCAAACCTTGGCGATCCAATGCTCAAAAACTTGCAGGATACGTTGCACCACCAAGGCGCAACAGAAAGCCACCTTAAGACACGAGCTCATTTTCGATCACCGCAATCTTCTTTTCTCTCTGCTCCTCACAAACCCACACCATGAGCAGAAGGTCCTGGTCCTACCGAAGGGATTGCTCTAAGTCAAGCATTTTTTCGGCGCAGAAGTAGGTCAGCGACCTTCATTGACCGTGTGCTTCAACACCCTCTTTGAGGGCTAGAAGTCTTAGAGTAATAAAGCAATTCTCTAGCTCACGCTAGCTAGAAGACTGGCAAGAGTCGGCAAAAAGATGTCAACTCGAGCCAAGCTACAGATCTGACTAGTCTTGCACAAGCAGCTATCAAGCTAGAGCCATCCAAAAGCTCTAGCTTTAGGCTTCGAACTTACGCTGACACGGTGACGGCTGACATCGCATCCCATGCGCAGGTGACGTTTCCGTTTGCGGTGAGGTACTTTCCTTCTCCAAAGCAAATGTCAGGCACAGTTGAGGCTGCAAAGAATTCCTCAAAGCTGGGGAGCGCATTGTTCTTCCACAGCGACATCAGCCTCGGAGAGAGCACCACCCAAAGGACTACTAAGCTTTCCTTCACTGTGCACCACCCTGGCCCCCTGCCGGAATTCAAGTGCAAGCACAGTTTATGAGTCTCGTTATGCATTCAGAATCTCTACCCCCAACCGACCCAATCCAAGGCGCATCAGCACGGAGTTCTTGATATGCCGCGTCTGAAATGACGCCTCAGCGTAGCCAGGTTTGACGCCGGCAGCCCCGCACTCCGTGCAGACACCATCCAGGCGACCAGAGTAGGCGTTGTAGATAGGACTCTCCTCGCATATGAGCACATGTGCCGAATGAGCTTCGCAGACTGCAGGGCAGGGCTTGCTTGGCAAGGCGTTTTGAAATGCAGACCAAGGCACAGTGGTGGGGGCATTGGGATCCTCACCAAAGTGGAGATCAACCCATAAGCAACCAAACCGCTCTGAGTATCCCATCTCCCACTCAAAGTTGTCCATGAGCGACCAGGCCATGAAGCCCTTCATGTTCACTCCATCCTGGCAATGGAGGTCATGCAGTGCTGCAGGCAAGCTTAACGTCTTAGAGAGAGCTGTATCCAGCTTTTGAATGGTTTGCTGACCAGTCCTCGTGAATAGCGTTGTACATCTCTAAGATGTAGGTATAATAGTATGTCAAACGGCCCCAGTCTTGCTTGGACTCGAGACTAGTCTGGAAGTCATCGCTCCAACCGGCTTCTGTACCCCAGATTTCCAACTCTTGCCCATAACGATTCTTGATCCAGTTCAACAGTTTCCGGTAGCCCCAGGCAGCACGAAAGAGCCAGGATGACTTGCCTTGTACCAGATTGCCATGAACAACGACATTCTTCCCATCTTCAAACTTGACGAAACTTGTTCCATAGTGGTTCAAGCCGAAGAAATCTGGGCGGTGTTGCTCCAATAGCTCCTTCTCCTCCTGTGTGAAAGTAGGCATGTACGGGAAAGTAGAGCGCATGGAATACGGGTAGTCGAATACCCCATCCACACCATAGATGGGGTCGCAAAACCAGCCAAGTTGCGTCTCGACTTCGTACATAGCGGCAGCCACATCTTGAGGAGATTCTGTCAATGGCTCCCGCCAGTCTTGGTTGTTGGTGATGAAGATCTTGTGCTCCGCTGACAGCACGCCTGACTTCTGGAACTCCCTGAACTTCATGACTGCGCTCAGGTGAGCAAGAATCACATTATGTCCAGCCACATACGGCCAAATGGCCATGTCCATGTAGGGCTGCGCGGAAGGTGCCTTGCCATATCCACTTGCTAGGTAGGTGAAAGTGTAGGCTTCATTGAAGGTTGCCCACAACTTCACCTTGGAGCCGTACTCCTTCAACAAGAACCTGACGACAACTGCGCGTGGGAAACGAGAAAGGCTTAGTGACAAGCGCCAAAGAGAAACTGCTTGTGTGCTGTATAGGCGCTCTGCGTAGTTCGTGAACTCTTTGACAATGTTTGAGCTAAGGCCGCTGGGCTTTGGCTTCCCATCTGCACCCATTGTACACTCGTACCAGCCCTCTTTGCCTCCGCTGCAGGGCTGATTCGGTGTCTCGAAGTCCAAATGCATCAGTCCTGAAAGCACAACTTTGCAGTATTAGGCTGCAAGCAACGACAACAACCAAAGCTAGAAGCCGTCCTTGCGGAAGATCCCAGTGGTACATAGTAATGATTGGCGTGACACCAGCAGCAATCAGCTCGTCAATCAAATTGTGATAGAATTGGACACCCTCTTGGTTCACTCCATCTGCGAAAGTACCAGTTGGCACAATTCGAGGCCATGCAACCGAGAACCGATACCACTTCAGGCCCATGGACTTCATGGCTCTCACATCGTTCTTGTACATGTGGTAATGGTTGTTGGCAACGTTTCCAGTGGCGCCCTTAACGGCGATGACAGAGTTGACTGGGCAAGGAGCCTTTTTGCACACAGCACCCGGCATTCCCACAGTGTTGGCACCAGTGAAGGTATCCCAAATGGAGGCTCCGCGGCCGCCTTCGTTGTAGGCCCCCTCGATCTGATAGGCTGCGGTCCCGAGGCCCCAAGCAAAGCCTTCAGGAAAGTCCGGGATTGGCACCCACGGATAGGACTCGGGATACCTTACAGCGAGTAAGTGACAAATTGGACGCGGATCGCTCATTGCAGGACAGGGAGAGATACCAATTACTCCAAGCAGCTCCCCGGTCCTGTATGGTAGTGGCCATGGTGGGCACGTTTTGAAACCACGACACTCAACATCTGATCCGGTCTGGTTATGCTTCAGCTGCATG
This sequence comes from Symbiodinium pilosum, assembly GCA_905231905.1. Classification (NCBI taxonomy): domain Eukaryota; class Dinophyceae; order Suessiales; family Symbiodiniaceae; genus Symbiodinium; species Symbiodinium pilosum. Next base: position 32,694 of record CAJNIZ010012226.1, on the reverse strand, counting down.
AGCTGCACGTCATCGGCCTTGCTGCAGCACGCACCATGTCTGCAGCCATCCCTACAGCATGGTACGTTATGCGTCGGAAGTCGCCTGACAATCCTCGCTGCTGGCAAGGACCATTGCGCCAAGAAAAGCACCTTGCCAAGGCAAAGTTTTGCTCACAGACAGTTCTACACAAATGCTATCTGCAAGTGGGCATATCTCCACGGTAACAGAAATCCTAAACAGATGGATTCTAGATGCTTGTCCTGACGCACAAGTTGGCTCTGCCAGCACAACCTATGGTATTGGTCTGCCAGCCTGTCAAGTTTGACCCGACTAACTTCACTTCGCAGGCATTGGAAATTCAAGGATTCTTTGCCATGCGTGGCATTCTGCTTACCCTGCCAGCGCTGCTCACGCCATACATTTTATCTACCCAAAAGCTTCGCTGGAGCCAGCTGCCCTCGGCATCATGCAGCACATTGAGAATCCACTCTCCAAGCCAAGCCACATAATCGAGAAGCTGCGCGAGCCCGGGCCATGACAGCAGTGCCAAGTTAAGACCTTCCAGATGGTGATGTCACGTGAGCCGAAAACTGCCCAAAAAAACCTCCAAGAGCACTCCATCACCGGCATTGTGACAAGTTAACTACGCTGCACCTCTCCTGCAAGATGTAGTTCAAGAGTGTTGTCTTTCCAGCCCCCAAAAAACCAGTCAGGATGGTGACCTTACAGGCAGGGAAGGACAGGTACAGCTTAGGCGAGCAGTAGCCCGAATGGCCCGAGATTGGAACCGGCAACTTCTTCTCATCGGGAATCTTTGGGTAGCTCCTCGCTTGCAAAGGCTTGCCAACTTTCTTAAGGACCCCCTTTTCGACATTCCGAGGATACGGCTTCGGAGTGTTTACGATATCACCATGAATGCCAAAGCTGTCCCTGACGGCTCATACAAGTCCACAAGCAAATGCACAGCGAGTGCAGCATGATTGATGCTCAGTTTCAAGCCCATCTGCGAAGTGGGGTCCTACCTTGTCTCCGGGATTCAGGGCCTGTTCAGCGGCAAGCTCATCTTGCCCACTCGAAAAGATGTCTGAGCAGCCTTCTTGTTGTTCTTGGTATTCCACAGCACCTGCGCTCAGCAAGAGATTCCACGCGAAACTCCCAAAATGAAATACATGCCTGAATCTGGAACTGGACTGGTTCATCAGACTTTTCACAAACCTCTTCAACGAAGGCCTGCGCACAGCGTGTCCAGAAACCTTCATGCGACTCGGGGACTAAAGGGATTCTAAGCCCACGCCTCGACCTTTTCCATTAGCTCCATGATGAGAACCTCCGCGCCTATCTTGAAGGGATAGTCCTGGCAGCAGAAGCCCTGACCTCTTCCACCTGTGCACCATGAACGCTAGAAATGAAAGATGGCTCTGCCTTCATGTCCACTTTAGCCAGGCAAGCCGGCAGCTTCATGCCCGGGTGGAACCAACATGTCAGCGACTTAGCGGGCCAGGCACGAGCTTCGCACATTCAACTTACTGAAACACGTTTCCAGGGCCAAAGCCAATTCGGTCATGCGCCTCGGCTCAAATTACTGCATCACCCTGTGCAAGGAAAAATCCATGGGCCCGCAGCCAAACACTCAGGGTGCCAGCTCTACCCTTTTGGGAGGCCGAGCCACTAAATGCCAATCTCACTGACCGCTCAGAGGTTGAAGCAAGCGCTGCGCTTCAAGCATGTGATGAAGCAGGTGGAGCACCTATGCTTAACATGTTCAAACATATTTCTGATCAAGCGATGCTGGGGGAATTTGCCCCAAAAACATTTTTGAATCAAGCGATGCTGGGGGAATTTGCCCCAGAACAATGCAAGCTTTGAATCTACACTCAGAACCCGATTGGATCTGAAGACTAGCTCCCCTCCGTGGAGGCATGTTCTTTTCAGATCATATGGTCCCCATATAGGGTCAATCCCGGACTAGGAAGCTTGCGAATCTTGCGAGGGAAAACTGGCGCTCAGCTTTGGATGGCCTCTTGCACAAAAAGCACAATGGAAGGTGCCTTGAGCTCATCAAGAACTGATAAAAGAAAGCTTTTTTTCCACCCGATGTTCACTGCTGATTGATCATTACGGAAGAGTGTCTGCAGAAGGCTTCGTCTACGGAGCTCATGGATCCGGTCTGCTATTTGTTCAGCGAAAAGCACGTTATCTTCCCTACTCTTAATGGATGTCCTTCTTTTTCAGAATAACCCTCAGGGTTGACTTATTGGTTAGGAAGGAAAATCAGATATATCGGGATAATATAAGGACTATGTGACTATGTAGGAATTTTATTCCCTGATTCCCTACTATAAAGCAGTGGGCAAAACTTGTCAAGTCCAGGCCTATCTAGCTGAGCAGCACAAGCTGCACAAAGCCTCAGGAGACTTACCACACTTTGTATTCATCAGTCACAACATACCAGTCAAGGTCCCCACTTTCCACAGGTTGTTCCCTGACACACGGGTTTCGAGTATGATGACGTGCGCTGATGGTGCACTGCGATGCAAAGCTCCGCTCTTGTGACTTGGAAGCTGCTGATGGCCTGGGGCGCTCTTGGGCAATACCTGCGACGGAAAGAAAATCAATGCGCCGCTACTGTTGTTGCCTACAGATAGTGGGACTTTTAGCTATCATCATTCTCCCCTTGTGTAAGGTCTTGCTGATGGCTCCCTGCGTTATACACTTCCGATACAGGCGAATCAGGGATCATAACAGCGCAGTTGCCTGAGACTCCTTGCTGAGTCCTGTTCACATTCAAGGTTATTCAAATGACTCACATGGCTGTCCTCACTCAGCAGAGGCCGCATCGTACATCATACTAAGGACCATAACACCATGTGTGACGACAACAAAGCACGTCACAGCGTTGTTGAAAAGAATGATAACAAGAAGACTGCAGCAAATGCCGATCACATTGATCCAAGTGGCAACGGGCGCCTATAGCCCACGGAACATGTGCCTTGAACCCCGTCCGCGCCTTGTAAAACACCTACATCGTGTCAACGGCGCGCTCTGAAAACTTCGGCAAGGTCATGTCACGGAGTCGGCCTAGCAATCTTGATTTACGTATGGCTGGCTACACGATGCTACAGGTCTAGGACATACGGTAACGAATTCGGAAAGCAACATTTGGGGCTGCGGTTTGTGGCTGCGTGTAGCACGAACCATATATATCATTTTTTCCCCCAACATTCCTGTGCAGCTCTAGTTGTTTGATGCGCTGTCGCCCGCCATGCCTGCGTGCTCTTCCGTCGCGCAAACATGCTTGCGGCGCCTGCCAAGGCTGAGGGCCAAGCACGCAACAAACAATTGAAGGCAACTGTCTTGAGATGTACACTCCAGCCCTATCTTCGTTGAACTATCGTATAACTCCCCACAAAATCTTCACTATCTCTGACATCATCCTGACCAAGGCCAAGATCTGTCCTGAATCTTGTTGCGACAACAAATCCTGGCACTGAACTTCGGAGGATGCTTTCTAAAAAGTTCCCACAAGCAAGCAGGCGTGTTTATTTTGGTGCAAACAACACGGGGCAGCACTGAAGCAGCGAACTGGCTAAATGACCCTCGCGCGTACAAACGGATCATTGAGTGATGACGTAAGGTCATCTGTTTGCGCAAAGATTGCTACTATGTGTTGCATGTTCACTCCTTTTTTCATTCATCTAAAATCTGGCTGAAGGTTCGAACCTTACCGACGGAAGCTTGATGCCAGCAGCCCCAACCAAGTGGCTGGAGGTGTGCTGTGCGGGGTTCTGATTGCCGCCATTAGGTTCCTGGGATTTTTTCCGAACACATCATTTCGAGGGTAATGAAGCGGCGTGATTTTAAGGGAAAGCAAAAGCCAGCCGACTCTAGTTGCGCAGGAACACCGATTATTGAAAAGTAGCTAGACGCCAAAAAAATGTTATGTTCTGAAACCCTGAACCTGAACTCCGCGATCAGCTTAAAAACGTCACCAATATACTCTGCAATCGAGAAACCTAAGTAGGGTAATGGCAAGCACCCCAGCCTTGGAGATGGCGGCTCGCCTTCTCCCCATCTTGGTCTACGTGGACCTCCCTATCTTGGTCTACGTGGAGGCGGAGACTAAGTCTTTCCTGCGTGTGAAGTGGGCACTGCTCAGTAGGGTTCAGCTCATATCCAGGCTTAGGGTCTAGGTAAAGTTTAGGGTCTTTCCCTGGTGTCCTCAAAATAAAATGCTGCTTAAGCTCTGCTGGGCTCCCTCTTTATCAGAGGTGCTACAAAAGTCTGATTTTAGTTGGGGATTGTAGAGCAAGCAATCAGAAGATCGTAAGGTCCTAAGAGGACCCCCACATTGAAAGGACGAAGGGACCGAATCATCCTTTAAATGCCTTAGCCGGAAACGTTGGCAGCATTTACAACTGAATGGGCCAACGGCAGCCAGAGAAACTTATGGAAAGTGCGTTGAACAATCAACAAAAGCCAACGTCACCCTGCGGATGTACATGCCGCTGTCAATCTCAACTTGCACAAGGTCATGCACATGTATATATATATATACCAGAATTGAACGAGTATGCGACAGCAAGTGCATGTGCATGTCAGAACCTAGAAAGAGTCTGACATTAACCTTCAGCAGCAAAGGCTCAAGCTCAATATTTAAACCGATGGACCATGTCGGCGGACATGCACTGAAAGAGGATGGCGGCAGGCAGCGCGCAAGCACATCTGTGAGCCCCTGAACGTGCACACTCCGCCGGCAAAGCTAGTTGCGTGCTGCCTGATTCATGTTGCAGTGTTCCCATACCCAAATCAACAATGCGTTGAGTGACCAAATCCCCTGCGGCCTGCCACGTCGCACATGTATAGCTCTTCACTGTGACATTCGCCGCAAACAGAACTCCTGCATGGGGGAGCTTTGGTCACTGACAAGGTCGGCTGCCGCAATTTTCACAAATTTTATTGCCGTTTTCACCTTTAACCACGTTGCTTAAACTGTTCTCAAACGGGGCGAATGGCTTTTCAATGGATGTGGTCTTCGAGTGGGACGGCGTGATGGGGGTGTCGTCGTACTAGTAATACGAGCATTGTGTGATGACGGCGATGCATGGATGGATGGATGGATGGATGGAGGGAGGGAGGGAGGGAGGGAGAGATGGAGAGATGGAGAGATGGAGGGATGGAGGGATGGATGGAGCCGCGGATGTGATGGAAGGTTGTTGTGAAGTATGGAATGTATTGGATGGCAGAGGTATTGTATAATAGCACGGCATGACGTTGGTCTGATGGCAGGTTGTACGGATGCATGTTTCAATGGTGTTCTGGGCTTCTGGATGGTTGTCGTGGCGTGTCGGTTCTGGTTTTTTAGACATGAGGCGGGGCTGGAGAGAGTTCCCGCAGCTCACCAAAATCGCCCGGCCCGTGGAGCGTCCTCGGAATTTCGCGCGGGGTCGACGACCCTCTCTGCGGGGCGCGGCGCGACGGAGCGCAGAGCGCTATAACGCGCGGAGCATCCTCAGAACTTCGAGCGGAATCAATGCCCCTCTCAGTGCTTGCGGCACGTCGGAGCATCCTCGGCATCGCTGGCAACTGGCGCGTCCTCGGAATTCTGCGCGCAAGTTACGAATGCTTCAGGAACGCGGATAGGAAGAGAGGGCGCCAGCGCAGAGAGCCAGAAAATAGGCGCAACAGGCACAAACGGATAGGAAGAGAGGGCACCAGACCAGAGTGTCAGCGATGCGCCACAAACACATTGGACGAAGATACAGAAGGCGCGCACTGCCTATTCTCCGGCATTCTCTCGCCCTCGGGCTGGCGCCCTCTCTTCCTATCCGCTTGTGCTTGTTGCGCCTATTTTCTGGCTCTCTGCGCTGGCGCCTATCTTCCTATCCGTTTGTGCTTGTTGCGCCTATTTTCTGGCTCTCTGCGCTGGCGCCCTCTCTTCTGGCTCTCTGCGCTGGTGCCCTCTCTTCCTATCCGTGCTTGTTGCTGGACTAAACCACAACCCGCGAAGAAGCAGCATACCGAGGAACTGGCAATCGCGCAAGACGGGGACAGTGCCAATGGCGTGTGAGGGAGAGCCCCGAGCCCAAGATGAAGCCACAACCCAACGCCGACCATCAGGAAAGCAGAACTGGGCCAACAGGGCACAAGAGCGAGTCCTGAACCCAGGACGAAACGGCACCCCCACTCCAAGCAGAAGAAATGCAGGAAGCGGACGGAGCCAATAGCGCACCGCTGCGCGCCCCAAACCCAGCCAGGATGAATCAACGCCACAACCTCAAGAAACAGCAGGGATGCATGGAAGCGGACGGGGCCAACAGCGCACAAGGCGCGCCCAATACCCAGCATGAAGCAACACCAAAACGCTGAGAAGCCAGCAGGAATGCAGAGAAGCAGCGAGCCCCAAGCCCATGAAGAGGCAGGACCAAAACGGAAGAAACAAGCTGGAATGCAGGAAGCCGGCAGGGCCACCAGTGCGCGAAGCCACCAAACGATACTAAAAGAACAAAGACAAGGTACCGTCGCTCAAGCGGTCAATAGGGGCAGGGTGGGGTGTCCTCGTCGTAGTAGACACAATACCCCTTGGTACCGCCCCCGGTGTCCACACCCGCCTTGGAGAAGCCCTCTGCCAAGAAAGACGGCAAGAACCGTACTATTTCTACCATTATTAACGCCTTTCTGCGCCAACCCCCATGACGAGGCGGCACCGGCATTGATGATAACTGCTAGGCCCACGAAGACCGGGATCACCCCGTTTCTGAAAGGATGCGGAGCTCAGGTGCTGCTCCAAGTTCTCATTAGCTGCGGGTCATCATGATCTTGTGAAACGGTGCAGAGCCTGCGTGACCTGGTTGTCACTGCCACTTTGAGTCCTTCCGGCTTTTGAAATAACTCTTGCATCCAAAGGCATTGAACCGCATGGAAGTAGGGAGGAGCTGGTGGCACTGAAACAAGCATTCTTTGGCAGGCTTGCCTATTGAATCATGTGATTATGCTAGCCATTTCAACGGGCACACGCCCGTTGAAAAGCATGCTATGGTACGTTGCTGGGTGACGCAGACTGAAGTCACCCTGGTACTGAAGGTGCCGCATCATCTACTGCAGTGATGATTAAGACTTGGACGTTGTCACCCAGAGTGCAAGCGTGGTGCGCACCACACTGTCTCGCTTCAGGTCTCGCCGGAGGAAGTTTGGCTGGACAAGTCCTGGAGATCACATTCAGTCATGTTTAGAGTGACAGCCCGATGTCCTCCAAAGGGGTTTCAGACCTAAGCACAGCTTCTGCAAATTGGCACACCATGTGCCCATTGCGATTGCCACACTTTGTGCTTCAGTCAAGCATCACCGTCTGCACAAAAGATCTTTGCCTAGTGCATTTTGGAGCCTGCTCATCTGTGCATACTTCTTTCCTTCGCGCTCATCTTGCTGTGCCCTTCTACAAATTGCGTGAGGGAAGCTACGTCCGCAGTTTATGTCTTCTCAACACAATTGATTGCAGCCACATGTCTCCCTAGTGCATATTCTGCTCTGAGACCGCTGCGACGCGGTGCCCAGACTCAGTGCTGCACGAACCTCACTGGAGGCACGGGGCTATAGAGGGATTATTTTTGGAGGTAATGGAAAAAAAACTTGCAAGTAACATTTAGGGGTTTTCATCGTGCCCATCTAGGTTTAGGGTTTAAGCACATCTGCCTACGTTGCAACGCCAAGCTGCGGGAGCTGGTGCTGCAGCGCCATGTGCCTTAGTTGGACGGCTAGAGGCCACAAGCCTGCCTTAGCTAGTAGGGAAGAAAGGACTATGATCCCGATGTAATATAAAGTATTTCCATATTCTCTACTGACCGTAAACACTAAATAGTAGTTTCCATTGTCTTTTCCATTATCCTTATATAATGTATTCCCTTATTCCCTACCAACACCCACTAAGCTAAACCACAAGGCAAGGACAGGCCTGTTGCAAGAAGGCAGCGCTCTGCGTGATGTAGGTCTGCATGGCCCCGTTCTCTTGTCGCATCCGATGAAGCCTGTGTTGAACATAAAGCATCAACTGAGCAAAAGTCTAAACTCCTAGCATCCCCCTTAATATGCTCTATAGCAGGACTGGACAACCTGACCGCGATTCTGATGCGGGTTGTTCTCAAACAGGCTTTTCTGGTTATAGACGACTATATTACGGCACCTAATCTTCAGGGGCACCAGAATGGGACCCTAATTTGGGGAACTACTCATGTGTTGACTTTCTGTGAGCCATGGGATCACCGAAAAGCACATGACTTTCTCAGTCCTTCCAATGAGTTAAAATGTTAAAAGGTTGACAATGAATGGCAGCGCCAAATGCGAAAAGTAAGTTCTCTGAAGCGGAACTTTAAAAGCCACGTAAGCACAATGGGCATAGAAGTCCCCAATACCTCTTCCAAAACCCAGCTTTGTGTTGTGCACAGATTGTGCACAGACCGCTCCTCTGTGCCAGAGTTGCCAGCATGAAACGTTTCGAGGGCCAGGCCAGGGGGATTTCCAATGCTCAAACCTTGTGCTTAGGTTCCACGTGGTGCCTGAAGGGGATTGAGAACTGAACTACGTATGCCTCATGAAGTCACTCCCTTCTTGCACACACTTTGCATCAGTGCTCTGTTCTAATTCGCAGTAGAACAAGTGAAATGCAAACTGATAATCTTTTGCAAAGACTACGTGTTGTTCAAGATTGCGGTCCATGGAACCCGCAAGAACACAAAAGCACATGATTGGCTGAAGGTATGTGATGGATTCTGCATCTTGGTATCCGTTGAACTGAGGACGACACCGTCTGCACAAACTTACTGAGCACCCGGCTGCGAACGCACTTCAAAGCCATAGCCTTCCAACATACGCGATTGAGGCCAGTTTTCACACACAACAACGGAATTTACGCATGTACGCACCATCATGGGGCTTTGACTGGAAACCATCTCCACCCCATGTCTTTTCTGCAGATGAATACTTTCAACAGATTGGGCCAATGTACCAGAATCCTTGTTCTGAGGAACCTTTTAGAATTTTTGAAATTCCCATATGGACCCTGCAGTTTCAGAGCTCGGGTTCTGTGCCTCCTGCCAACTTCCCACCTGCCCTGCACGGCGTTGCCTCGGGCTGCTCAGCTGCACCTACTTTCCCTTGCGAAGGGTTTCCCATTACCGCAGGCTGGGCTTCTATCACAAGGACTGAATTGTGTGGGGGTTAGTTAGCGATTGTCTACCCTTGAGAGTTGTCTGATGGCTGTAACGCGGGGGGTGTTGCTCGTCAGGTTGCCCCGTCACTGCACGATGTTGACTTGGGACGACACAACTTGAAACTGAAAGCGTCGCTCTTTCAAGTCCCCCTGACTTTACAAGCTAGTGAGCAGACGTGATCCGTCCATCATCTTTTGTGTACAAGTTTTGACGGATGCTGAGGGGAATAAAGGATCTACAAATCCGATTTGGGTCAAAAATCAGAGCAGAGGATCGAACAAATTCAAACTAAGATCAACCAGTCAAAATGGATGAATGCGAGGACGCTGCTCTATGCAAAACTCGATTTTCCGAAAACCCTAACAGTTTGCCAGAGGGCGCAACTGCAAAAAGAATGTGGGCAAGGACTTCAAGCAGTACACGGCCCGCTCCACAAGACGATGGCCGCTTGCAGACAAAGCCGTCTTCAAAGTGCTGAATATCCCCGCTCTCGCTTGGGCTCATGAGCGGCCGGCGCGCCTTGGCTGTCGGGGTTGTCTTGGACCGCGCACACGCGCTTGTGACATGCGCCCTATCAGCCACTCCATCGGCACGAATCGAAACAGCTTTTTGGGCGAAACCCTCGCCGAAATTGAACTCGGCACGATACTGGCATGTCACCTGCGAAGTCTATGCCTGCAAAGTGGCTTGCGCCGCGCCTGGAAGAATAATTGTATTGGGCCTGGCTCCCCTAGTTGGCGAGAGCAGAAGCCAAACGGATCAAAAAGTTGTGAGGAGAGCCCAGTCTGCTTCCGCATGGCATAAACTGCCATCGCCAACGCGCTGCTTGTTAGAGATGCGCTCCAAAGTCGCCCGCACCAACATAGAGTTGCACAGAACAGTGACAACGGCCCCCGGATCATGGCAGGCATCGACCACCTTGAGCTGCCCGAGCCGAATGGCCGTGAGACAACTTGCGCGCGTGCCTTTGTGCACCCGACGGCTCTCACGGGCAGTGTTTTTGGTGCTGCTGCAGGATCTTCACCAGATCTTGCGTGGTGAAACGGCGATGGGCTTCCATGGTCTTTTGAAGACATCTACTGTTGTGGCCACTAGATGTGTCCAGTTCTTGGTGGCCTGAAAATCGCCATGCTTCTCAAGCGGCGCATACACGCAGCAAACCGGACGCTCCCGAGCGGCCTCTCCAGCTGTGGGCTCGGCCGCATGCTCATAAATGGAATACCCACGCAAACCTCGCTTCACAGTACCGTCCGCACAATAATTGCACAAAGGAAGGATGCTGTAGCCTTTCTCGCGGATGTAAAATTGGTGCCAAATGCTGATGACACGGGGCTGGACTTTCTCATGTTGAAAGAAAATTTCCTTGCCGTTACAGGGTACCTCGATCGGCATATTTGAAGGCACGGAACAAACGTTGCCTGAACGCTGTCCCGGTTCTGGGCGGGTCGGGCGTGAGCCGTGGTGTCTGCCTTTCCCCGTGACCGCGAACCATGTGCAGAGATGTGTATCCCAGCACAACCGGGAGCCTGGAAGCTTGCGCAATTGAGATGTCCGGCCTCCACGTGACTTGGTGCTTTCAAAGGAGCGGGCATACACTTCCTCCAGGGTGTGCTCGCGAATGTATTCGCTGTGCACGGGCATGCGTAGCAACCCCTGCGTCGGTTCGAGCATGAAGCGCCCTGGGGCTTGGAACGGAATCGGTCGTGGGAGCTGCAACAACTTCAGTATTAGTTGCTGGGCTGGGTTGGGCTCGGGGACTTGCGACATCAGAACAGAAAGGGGCAACATGCGCGCAGCCACGCGACTGCGGTCAGCTGGCCGTCCCACGAAAATCTTAGTCCGGCCAAGTGATCAGGCACTTCTTCAGCGCACAATCGATGGTGAGAGCCCGGCCCGTCCAGTCGGCAGCAAGAGCAAGGCAACTGCAAAGTGAATGGCAGAGACCCAGTGGCCAAGCACTGGATCGCCAAGAGGCCTTAACGGACCTTCCATTGGTGGCCTCGGCTGGCCAAGGAAACTTGCAGGCTCAGGCGAAGCAAAGCCGAGGTCAATGGGTTACTGCTTTCAGCGTTACTGCAGGTGGGTAGGTGATGTCGGCGCTCGGAGGAGCAAGCACAATCCAAAGCTGCATCAAGGTCTTCAGGGTGGAGAGCCGCTGCCGATCGAGCAATTCCCGCACTTGGAAAGTCTCGAGGAGATGGGCCATGCGAAAGTGTGCAGGCGATGGAGTATGCTTTCCAGTTGTCCGTGGTGCCTTAGGATTTTCTCTTGGACTTCTGCTAAGCAGAGTACTTTGAATTTGTTGGTCCAAAATTGGTTATGTGTTGATCTGACTTCGATTTTGTTTGATCCAAATTGGATTGTTTGATCCATATCCCCTTGAACCGGGGGCCGCTAACTTGAAGATAGTAGAAACCTTTGACAGCGCCTGTACTGCTGCACTGGGTAAGGACAGCACCAAAGGTCTCTTTTGGGAAAGAGGTCCTCCACCCGCCTGGCAGTTTGTTCCCAGCAGACTAGCTACCCGAAAGTTAGACTTGCCAAGCTTCAAGCCTTTAGATCCTATTTACAGTATGTAACCATATGTTGCCGGTTTGGCACGGCCAAGGGCAAGAGGGCAAGAAAATGCGTGAGATGTTACGGAGCCACGATTAAAGAGACACATGTCAAGGCACCTTCAGCCCCTCTGCGGCTTCACCTTGGTCTCGGTGGCCGTGGGCGCTTGATGCCGGGATGGCTTCGACTGAGGTTTTGACGCCGGCCAGCATGCGGCGGATCGGAGAGCGCCTGAACCCATACGACTTGCGAAGTTCAAGACCCCTCAACAATCAGCGTCAGCAGAACCCCTACGTCTAATCGTTTGTCCTCGGCTGGGACGGCCAGCGACCTTTGGCAGCGCTAGAAGTAACTCCCATGCTGAATCGGCGCACATATCCCAGGAGCCTCGAGGCTGCCTAAGGCTGGAGCTTATCAGGCAACGCGCCTGGAGCCGAAAAATGCGCCTGGCCAGGGCAGGGCTTTGACAGGTATGGCTTCGCTTTGGTGAATTAAAGCGGCCGGCGCCAGGGAAAGAAAACGTTTGAAAACATTCACTCCGCAGCACAGCCTGCAGGTGTCACCATTTCCATCAAGTACACACCGCTTTGGGGCTCTGAATTTACTAAGTACTTCCCAACACAATTCCATGTGCGGTCTTGCACAACTCTTGGTGGACAATGTCAAAGTAGAAGCGCAACAGAGATCTAACTCAAGCTGCATCCTGCAGCGAGGAGCTGCTAAATTGGTAGCCCCAGAGAGCTGACTGCCTGCTGCCACAGCAGGTCCACACGATCAACATCCTTCCAAGGTTCTGAGTGAAGACAACACCACCAACCGCTGAGATTCACTAGAAACAGCAGCCAGGAATGATGTCCTCAATGCCACGCAGTCGCAACTGGTTTTCAGTCTGAAGCAGCTGCAGCCGTTGTTGCTCAACCAGTGAGTGCCTGAGCAGCAACAGTAGCAACGGCAACTTTGACCCACACGGGACTCCGAAGAATCTTTCTGATAGCCGCGGTCAGAGCTCTCATGCTAGGGCAGCGACATGGTCTTGAGCCGTTCCATCTCAGAGCCTTGCGCTGTCCTTTCGTCCTGCAGCACTACTGAGCACTAGCATGCTTTGCCCACTCGCAGGCAAGTTGACAGGATGGGTGGCCTGCAGCTGGCCACGAAGTAGCTGCAGTTCTGCTCGTGCCTGACACCAAAGCTCTCACCCCATTAATTAAAAATCCTAATCAGGCTCCTTGCTCCAGCACTTCCGCATGTCTTACGCACCTCAGCTGCTTGGTCATGAAGCGCTCGGATCTCCTCAGACCGCCTGACAAAGACAGTAACATTGTATGATTGCTCCATGGACCTAGCCCCACCGCTGGCCTTTCAACCTCATGCGCCATCAGGCCCATGCTTTGCAGCTCACTCTCAAGCTGCTCCCTCTCCTGCAACCAAAAAGAGCCGAGCTCCATGAAGATTTCCAATCTTTTGCAAAGTGAACAGAAGTGCCAGCCTCCTGAAAGCTCTTGCGATCTGTCTCCAATTTCATGGCCTAGAGGCACAAAGCCAGAAAAAGCCCCCCAGGTTGAAAAATTCTGCCGATGAAGACCGCCTCTTGTGCATGAAGCCGTCGCCTCTCTTCGAACACCTCCAGGTCGTTCATGAGGCAGCGGCCTTGACAGCAAAAACACAGCAGTCTCAGCAGGTCCAATGGCAACAAGCTCCATCACCTTGATCAGTTGCGGTAAGCAAAAAAAAGGTTGCCAGTCCATTTTGACGCCTCTGGCTCTGTTGCAGGTCTGACCTACTCTGACCTACCGGCACACGTGTAGCCTCGCAGGCTTCACGATGCTGCCACTCGCTGCCGAGGCATCATCCAGCTCGGGACATTGACTACAGCATGCCCGGCATGCGCATTGAAAGAGATGGCAATGCCTGGTTGGGCCCGTCCAGCTTGTGGGTTTTTCACAGAACTCCAGGCAGGATGACAATGATCCTTCGGTTCCAAACGCTCAGCCGAAGGTTCGCCAAAACGATTCTCCAAGGTGTACTGCGTCAGTCTATGACCTGCACCCACGAGCGAAGGGTGATTTGATGATCTTCAGCTCGCCAGATTTCCGACCATGACGTCCTGCTCTTGCAAGTATGCCTATAACGGGAAGAACCATACGGTCAATGCGAAACGCTGCAAGTGGAGTAAGTACAGTCAGCAAAGTGCTGGCGGTCCTGAACAGATCAGCTTCTGTCCTTGCGGCGTAAACGCCATAAATGCCCAAGGCCTGTCACCCAGACGTCGCCTCCTTGTTTACTTCCAGCTGATGCGTTAGCGGTTAGCGATTTGGTTAAGGTCTTAAAGCTCGCCAAGATGCCTTCTCCAAAGGCAAGATTCGAAATATTCGTATGAAAGATCACCTAGCCGGCAAGCTGCTTGAGAAGGCATGTTGGCATGATGACAAGCCATCACTGAGGGCCTTTGCAACCACGTGTGGCCGCGGCGGCTTTGGATCCAGAATGCAGAGACCAGCGGGCATCGAAGACCAAATCAGCCCATCACTATCGATTTTGAAGCCATCTGACACCCCTTTGCCAGGCATCTGGCCAAGGTAATGCACTGGGACTGAGTCAAGCGCAGCCGACCCTGAGAACACATCCGCAGTAGCGCCCTCTGTGCCCTCTCTTAGGATCATGACCGGCTTGAGTGGGAGGGTCTCGGTCACTGCAAAAGCTGTCCAGCTGGCAACCTTCTTGTGGCCTTGGATGTTAAAATCTGAACATGTCCGCCCGAATATTATCCTGACGAACGCAACTTGAGGATTCCATATGAGCTTTGCAACCAGTCTCTGTTTGCAACCCATAGAAGCTCACCATCAGGCGAGAAAGCGAGCCCATTTGGACGATCTAAGATGTTCGTCACCAGCTGGATTTCCTGGCGTTGGCTTTCAGGAGCATAGACAGAAACAAAAGCATGTTCGCAGCTTGGATTGCACCGATTAAACGAAAAAGCTCAGATGTCAGTAGACAGTGGATATCTTCACAAACTGATGCTTGCAGAGAGCCCTCTCCCAAGCTTGCAGGCTAAGAGTCTCCATCTTTCCAGCGATACACGCCTTTATAGTTCACGCCTTGTGCAGCGCAGTCATCCAGGTACGGCAGGTCACACGGATTGTGATCGCTCGGATCGACCGTTTGTTCTTCTGGCAGTAGCGGGCCAAACGATGCTGCAGATGGTTTAAGTAGAAAACCATAAATCGGGTCGGTGAACCATACCTGAAAGCAGAATGGAACATTTACAGAGCAAGGACAAGCTGTCCCTCAATATTTCCCTGAATTTCCTCCATGCAGGTGTGCTAAGCTCGGACTGGGGGCACTGCCATCTGGCCCCACAATGACATCGTTTGGTGAATTGAGTCTAGCCCCTTGAAAAGCATCCGCCACCAGCGCGAAGTCAGACTCGCAGAATCTGGAGCCAGGCACGATTTTGGAGACTTCTACTTTGACTACACGTCGCATGGCGTGCTGACAGATGAACAGGGTATCCCCACGCAAGGCCATGCCATTGCTGCCAGGTTCAAAAACCAACTCATAATCCGGAACGTTATGGCCGTCGTAGCCGCCGGACTGCTCCATCCAAACACTGACACCCTGCGGAGTCCAACGGTAGACCCGTGCATCAATGGTGTCAGAGAATAGCAGTTCTCCCTGAGGCAGCCATGTTGGCCCTTCCGTCCAACGGAAGCCGGATGCGATGATGTCAATGGAGCGGCTGTGCAGCACCTGGTCGATGTCGCCCTCGTAGGTTACCTTGTTGAGTAGTATGCTATAGTAGCAGCGGGCCCGAGAAAATCCTCTTTCGCAGCTTTAATTTGCCCCGGCCTTCTGCGGATCGAAAGCACCCCATCTCTCTCCGTTACCAAGAAGCGTGCCGCGGTTGTCCGGCCCGAAGACCGTTGAAGACCCTAGACCCATTGCACAATGCACGCGCAATGTGCGTCAGAACTGGCTTCCTTGCAGTGCGGCTACAACTGGCTGCTGCAGCACTGAGATCAACCTTGTGCTTGCAGTTGAGGAACTGCCTTTCTTACATCCATCACTAGAATAAATGATTCCGAGGCTGCGACGCTCATTGGCCACAGTGGTCTCCGTCTCGCGAATCCGGCGGGCTGCATTCTGGCGTGCCACCTGCTGCAAAGCAGGGTGAAATCGCAAGAGGCACAGAAGCCGATTGACTAGCCTCAATCTGCTGGTGCAAAGACTTCAGTCTCTTCGTCTCCGCCTTCAGACGATGCTCCTGACACCACGCTTTCGAAGGAGCTGAGAGGCAGCAAAAAATTGGCCCTTGCCGCAGCTGCCGTCCTGTACATCCAGCTCCTCTTTTCGAGCGTTGAGCCTGGGTGAAACAGGACCAACAGCACTGCACCTCGACCCTGCACCACCTGAAAATCACGTTGCAGCCGGAGAGTGTTTGCATGCAGTGTTGCGAATGGCTTTGAAGACCTGGTTGAGGAGCCAACTCGCTTTCCAAGCGCACCTGCTGCTCCTGGAGGCTCCTCCTCTCCTCCTCCACCTCTGTCAGCACATCAAAGGCTAGAAGGGACACATGCTTGACCCATGCGTGTTGTATATGCTGGAGGAGCCTGAGCCCAGGCATGCTTCATGGCCTCCTTGTTGTTACGATCAGCCTGGCAACCAAAGTATACGGCACGCAGTTCCATGCAAGGCTTGCAGGCAGGTGCATCTTGCAGCACTAACAGATCTCTGCTTCATGCGACTTAGGTCCCGGCTTCCCGCACACTTTGCTGCAAGTCAAGCAGACGTTGATGTTCAGCCTGCACGCTTTATCAAAGCAGGCCTGTTCCAGCAATGACGCAGTCGTGCTTAGACCTGCAACCGCTCACGGTCCGCAGCCATGGCAGTGACATCATCTTCCTGCAGGGCAAAGGCCCTACTGGTAGGTAGTCTTCCACTTCACTGAGACAAGATCACCACACCGACAAATGCAGTGTGGCAAAATACACAAAGCCTGAGAACATCTCAGGTTGGTCACCATGTCGGACCTTGGCACCACTTGACTTCTCTGCTCCCGCTTCGCAAGTTTTGCGAGCTTCGCGAACGGTAGCATGAGGCCATGCGGGCAGGAGGCCGTTCTACAATTCTACAGCTTGGCTGTCTGGATTCCTGATCAGGCCGCTGCAACCGCCTGCGTTGCTCTTCTACTTCCTTGCTTTGGCGAGAGAGCTGCGCCTGGCGAATTCATCTGCACTTAGCCACAGCTAGCAAGTGCTGGGCACACAAGTGCGCATTCCTGCAATTCAAAGGCACGCTCAAGACTCTCTAGCACGCAGGTTCACCGTGCACCACATTGCGCTGATCTTGAGGGCTTATAAAGCATTAGTGACGCTGCCCACACTCTCCGCCTCGAGTTCTCGCGCGTTCTTTTCTCTTGCTTCCAGCTGCCTCTCGCGAACTGACCTGGCATAAGCTTCCGAGTACTTGGGATGATGGGAATGCAAGTTTCCATGGTTCCGGACAAACCTACTTTTACAGCGTTTGGCCTGGACGTTATGGCACAGAATCAAAGCATACCGAAGCCGAAGCCTGAAAACTATAACAACCGATGTATGCCAGTTATGTTCCATGCCCCTTGTCTCGTGAAGGATTCAGCCGTTCGCGAACTATCTGCCACAATTCGGCTCATTTGGGGTGCGAAACTGAGGCATGTCCAACATCGTCCAAAAACCTTCGAGGCAATGACAAGGGTGCCGGCAGCGCAGAAACCGCAAAGAAACCTACAACGCCCAAACTTCAAACCCCTAAAGCATGGACGCCCTGAAACCCCTGAAGCCTGAAACCCCTAACCCTAAAACCTTCGCACTTTAAGCATAACCTCCCCACTCTCTAAACCCCAGAATGCCGAAATCCAAACACCCAAACCCTCAGCCCTGGAACCCTAGCATGGTAGTTTCCATTTTCTTCTCCTTTTTCATGATATAACCCCTATAAACCCTATGTGGCATGGACCTTTAGGAATTATTTGGGACGGGCTTTTGTGCTAGACCTCAGGGATAAGGATATGATATGATATGACAGTCGGAGGAAAGAAAGGCAAAGAAAGAGGAAGTGGTAGAGGAAGTTTCAAGGGCGGATTCAAGTAGAGAAAAAGAATATGGTGAAGCACGAATTGTTGGTCCTGGTCACTATTGTCAGAACCCTGGTCACTATGAAGCAAACTGCAGACAGAAGCAACGTGACATGCAGAGTGGTAGTGCCACACAAGCTCAGCAAAGCGCTGCACTTTCTACTGACTTTAGTGTTTATTCAGCAGCACCCTCGTCCTCGAACTACCTCTATTACCTCTCAAAAACTTCCTTTCAAGCCGACTGCAACTATCAGGCAAGTTTCCACGTTCCACATTGGAGAAGATCCTGAATCCTGAAAACTTTCCTGAGCGTTCGCCCTGGATAAAGATGAAGAAGAAATTGAAGCCAAGTACTTTGGTGCATTCCCCACAGTTGAAGAAAACAATTTCGCAGAAGATGAAGCAGATGAAGAAAAAGATGAGGATTGTTTAAGATATCAGTAGCATCGAGGCAACAATGATGATCTTAAATACATGTCCGCGCTAAAGCAGCCAATGTGCGCGTTGATGATCAGTCTGGAAATTTCGAAGGGAGCACAGTGCATCGGCAATACTTTGAGATTAAGGGGGCCTGGAACTGGGAATCTCTGAAGTTCGTGAGATTAACGAGATTAGAGATTAACATTTAATTTCACTAATCACACTAATTATAGAGTACCCATTCATTAATGAAATTAACCTCCAATCTCTCTAACCTCATTCATTTTGGGGTACTCTAAAATTAGTGAGATTAATGAAATTTGATTTAGTATATCTGATCTCATTAATCTCACTCATTAAGTCCCCTGGCTCCCCCAATCTCACTAATCTCACAAATCTCACTCATTTTAGAGCACCCAAAAATTAAAGCGATTTGCGAGATTAGTGAGATGGGGGGGCCTGGAATCTCAAAAATCAATGAAATTCGTGAGATTAGTCATCATACTTGGACGACACCAGCCCTGTGAACGGACATGGGCCGAGTGCGGGCACACCCGCACCAACCTGACAAAGTTGAAAAGAGGGGCTACTGACCAGAGACATACCTCTTGGCCAGAATCTCTTTTCGCACGCCTTCGTGCCATGCTCTTATCATGTCATCCGCAGGGCTTCCTGAGGGCCATGCCATCCCTTGCTGGATTGCAGTCATCTGCGGGATGGAGTGGCCTAACACAGCAACACGTTTGCCCCGTAGGCCACCACACTTCCACAATATGTGTTGCAATGTGCCCACTGCTACATTTTCCTGGCACAAGGGGCAAAGTGCAACCTCCCTAGCCCTAGCCTTCATCCTGTCCAGAGCAGCTGGACTGACCGTGCTCCCAGTGAGCACCATGAATGACACACGCCTGGCAGCGGCCCAAGTCCTGGCTCGGGCACAGAGAGCCGCGTCGCACAGACAATCACGGCACTCCCTGGAATCCCTTCAAAATTTAAGACGCCGCTTGTTGTAATGGAAATGCCGGAAGGGCTCTCGCCACGAGTGCTCGACCTGCTCCTTTATTTTCCAGCGTTGATCATGCAACAAAGAAAAGGTGAATCCCAACCCTACATGACCCCAACGCCACTCATCTTGCCAGGCCCACCCGTAGTAGGACACGCACTTTCTGGCCACTTCCGACCAACCTCTTGTCGACCAAAGTCGCCGGTGTTCCCTGAGGCCTCCTAACGGCCTGCCTGTAAAGGGCCTGCATGTTTGACAAGCGCAACACGCGCCCTCCTGGAGGGCGTAAGACACGGCCGCTTGTACCTTCCTAACCTCTTAAGCATTCGGGCGCCTGAAAACCCACCCCCATGCGGCCTGGGCACTAATAACCGCCGTCTTAATTCCCCAGGGAGCAGGCAGGAAGCGGCATCTACGGATCGTGGTTCTGGCACCTTCTACGCGCTCCTCCTCATCCTTTGCGCTACGCCTCTTCTGCATTGCCTGCAGTTGCGTTCCCAAGATTTTGGGGGGCAGGGGTGACCTGGTCAGGCAGGACCCCTAAACCCAAGAAATCCATCCTACCGTTACGGCGCCTGTGGAAATGCGCAGTCTTAGAAACATTCTCTTGCAGCTAGAAGCTGCGACCAGCGGGCCCACGCAGCCTTCACCTTTATGGCCTCACGAGCAGTGCTTGCAGCAAAAGACGTGTCACCCACGAATGTCCGGACAAGGACGTTCGGAAACCTATGCCTGATGTCCCGCGCGGGGGCCGACACCACAAGAATCATGCCGCAGAGTTGACCAAGTGTCCCCCTGTGGCATGGGGGCTGCGACGTGTTGGAAAGTCGGGTTTACGTGCCCAGCGTAGGTCACTAGCCGACACTGCTCGCACCACACGCTAGCCATCGTATTGGCCACCCCACACGGCATGCCCGTGTGTTTGAAACACGCTGCAACTAACTTGGGATGAAGGGCGTCGAACGCAACGCTGAAATCCAGAGAGACGAGAAACTTCTCATCAATGCACGCAGCATCCACAGCGACCAGTGCGTCGCTCAGACACTTGCCCTTCTTACCCCCCCTAGCGTCAGGTAGCCACCAGCTCTCAACCCATTCCTGGGACTGTTCGATTTGGAGCACGGGCGCACCCCACGCCCTGCACCACGAGCTAACCTGCCTTTCAATCCTTCCTTAGGCAGGTGGATCTGCCTAGATTTCCTCCAAGCCTTTGAAGATTCGCCAACCCTAAGGCAAACGTCGTAAAATTCGGTGACAAAGCGTAAAACCTCTTTGGGCAACTCTGCCACCTCATTTCCTGACCAGTGGTCAGCCCTTCTGCCTTGCCTCTTGATGCGGGTACCTGGGATCTGAAGGCCCTTAGACCCACCTCCCAATTTACCTCCCTATCCCACACGCGGCGCCAACGCCGCGTCAAGAGTTCCAGAGCACTCGCTGGATCTTGTGAGCTTTCACCTGGCAATGAAAGACTCGTGAGGCGAAAAGGCGGGGTACAAGGAGGGGTCCTAAGCCACCTAAAACACTCTTTAACCGAACCTGTAAGTTTAGTTTGCCATTTTCTAACTTTAAGCTTGTCCTGCTCTTGGCGCTGGGCTGCCAGCATGTACTGCGCAGCTTGCAACCTCACAGTGGTATTGCCAGCCGGCAGCTCACTGTTGCGGGCGACCAGCTCGCGCAACTTTGCGCATGACTCCTCATGTTCATGGCCCAAGCGCACTGAACGCAGCATCTCGCTCAAACGAAAAAAACTTTTGTAAAGACCTCTCCCGAAACGGAGCCTTTCGTGCGCCGTACAAAACTGGACTAGCAAAAAAATCTTAGCCTCATTTTTTCTGCAGTGACTTTTGCGCTTGCGAGAGGCAAGGGAGTCATCCGATTCTTCTTCACTGGGATGCACAAGGAGTACCTGACACAAGGCAGACCTCATGGAAGCGTCCCAAAGGGTATCCCGCGCGGACTGGTCAGCTTGCCAAGGCACGTGCAGGAACTGACCCACTCTGTCGTGACAGGGCCTGCCACGTCTCCAAAGAAACTTGCTCAGGGCGGGACAGGTCCATAGACTTGGCTAAGGCATGCACCTGGCCAGCTTGAGTGCCTTCCGGCAACCTGACGTTCACCTGAAAAACCTTGCGACCGGATATCACACTGGGCGCAGACTTGCATTGGCCCTCGAGACGGACAGCGTTGGCCACTCCGTAGTCAGTACATCTATTACCAGCAAACCTAATGGGAAGAAGGTCCCCTTGCTCATCAATAACAGCAACTAAACCATCACACTACGCTGCAAAACATCACAAAACGGGTTCTGTGAAAGCGTGGCATTATGGTCACCCATGAGCAACCACTTGCAGGCATCACCCTGGGCAGCAATCCACGCAAGAACCTGCTGCTCTACATCATGGTTTCCCCACTGGCCGAGGAATACAGAGCAAGGAAATAAATCCCTTCGACCTTCACTGCCAAGACCTGAGCTTCCCTGTGACGCCAAGACTCAGATCTCACGAGCATCCCGACACTCCTATAACCCCTTTTGTCGTTGGAGTAACTTTCAAGGCACCAAAACCGAAACCCTTTGCTGAAGGCAGTCCTCCTGTAAGCTTCCTCCTCTTCCCTGTCAAGAAAACAAGTCTCCTGGAGCAGGGTCACCTTGTACTGAGGCATCAACTCGCGCAGGACGCTCCAGGCACCTTTTACACCTCCGGCGTTCACACTAGCACCCGGGCCTTCGGAAGGGTCTTGCTTTGCTGACACGTGAGTCCCTTGTGACGGACTACACTGCCACCCCCATATCGCCCAACTTTCGCGAGGCAGTTCACGCACCAGTACTCGTTAGTATGGCGGAACTCCTCAGCCCTCGCGCTGGCTGCCGGCATAGCAACAGCCTTGTGAGTTTTGTACTTTTCCTGACCTCCTCTGGAACATCAAGAACCTTTATAAGCCAATGCCATCGAACTCCGCTGTTGGGTTTGCAGAAGCTTGACCTCAGAAATCGGTAGATGTGAATCCTAGCGCCCTGCCTTCATATTCCCGGCCTCTGAAGCCCTGAACCCTAAATCTTAAACCCTACACCCTAAACCCTGAACCCTGAACCCTTCACCTCAGCCACAAGGAGGCCCAAAAAAAGCCGGGGCTGCCGGCTCAGATAAAATGGGCTTTCCCCCCAGCTTTGGGTTTTTAGGCTTAGGATCTATAGGGCTGAGGGCATAGGGGGGGGCTTAGCGTTTAGGGTTGTGGGCTGAGGGTTAAGGGTTCAGGGCTTAGGGTTTAGGATGCAGGGCTTAGCGTTTGAGATTTAGGGCTCTATGACGCACCGTCATTGCTGACTTGATAGATAGTCCAAATCTCCCGCTGAGTGCCCCGAGAAGATACACCCGCCCACTAAAAATTCGGAGTCTGAAATTCTGAGAAACAGAACGCTTGTACGTCGCGGAAAATGAGGTATCTCTATATACCTCAAAAATCCCTAAAACCTCTGCAAGAGGCGCCCTGTAATTGGAAAGGAAACAGGAACCCTCTGAGCCTCGACACGTCAGAAGGAAGGCTAAGGCGACACAAACTCGTCGCGCGCGATTTGTCAGGTTCACGCCTTCCTTTAGGTGTACGCGCGTGTGCATTCTCCTCGTGCACTCGTTGTTGAAGTCAGGGCCACCTTAATGTTCCTTTCATATGTACCAAAGACGTTAGTCCGAGACCCCAAAAACCAATTGAGTTTCCATTTGGCGCGATTGTCTACAAATTGAGAGTTTTGGCGTCGGGGGGGATTAAAGGTCCGCGGCCACTTGCCCCACTTGACCCACTTACCCCACTCGCCCCACTTGCCCCACTTGACCCACTTGCCCCTTGCCCCGCAAATCGGTCAAGGGGGCAAGTGGGTCAAGCGGGGGGGCAAGTGGGGCCAGTTGGGCGGGGCAAGTGGGTCAAGTGGGTCAAGTGGGGCAAGTGGGGCGAGTGGGGCAAGTGGGTCAAGTGGGGCGAGTGGGGCGAGGTGCAAGTGGGGCAAGCGGGACGGACGCCTTTAGTTTTTTGCTGCCATAACGTATTAACCTTAAATCCTTATATGTATCTTTAGGAGGGTTGGGGGGGTTTCTTTCTTAGAGGCTTAGAGAGACCGGACGCGTTCCGCACGAATCTTTTGAGCGGAGGTGGACAAGACTAACTACGGAAACCTCCAGACGTGCACCGACGTGTCCCTAACCGTGACTGGATTTTTTGGGCTTAGATAATATAGGGGCACAAGATGGCATATATATTTTTCAGTGTTATAGTCCTAGTTTCCTTGTATAATGATAATAAAAGCTACCTCGAATAAACCTCAAATAGATATTGGTACATATTCATATTATATAAGCCCCTAGGCTAGGGCTGAGGGTGTAGCAAAGAAGCCTCTTCTGCTTGAGACCTTGGCAGGGGTTCATTCCGGCGCTTTTCTTCAGAAAGAGGAGAACTTCGGAGAACCCCACCCGTACCTTAAGGATCCTATAAGAATCCTGTCATGAGGGTCTTTATTTTGAGGTTTGGGCAATGAGTTCCCCCGTGTGATGGAGGGCCTGGCCTTCCTGGCCTGACCCTCCTTGAATTCAGCACTTCTGGTTTTGTTTCTTATGGGCTCTCGACACGCTGAGTTGCCTCCACTTTTTGAGGCTGCCTCTCGGGCACGGAAGAGCGCAGCCACTACGCTGGCCTGCTCGGCAGCAAGCCATTCGCGAGGCCATCCCTTCTTTGAGTTTGCCCAGTGTGTCGTGGCTGCGTAACAACAGGACTACGGGGTCCCTGGCTGCCTTCGGAGCGCCAAAACAAACCGGCTGGGCATCGGCATAGCCAAACGGCACAACTATGATGTGAACGCCGTAACGTTTGGCAGCGGCCGTGAGGGAAAGACCGTCTATCCATCTTTTGTCTCTTAGGCCTGCCTCCAAGAATCCCTCCCAAGTTCTAGGGATCTCGCCAGCCTCCATTTCAACCGTGGTCAAACCACTGTTTGTACTCAGTGGCATGCTTGCTCATGCGCTTGAACAGGTCACGCCTCACTGTTTTGGCCTTAGCTTGCAAGTCGTTTTTCATCTTTTCTAGGGTAAGCGCAGCCTCTAGGCAGGCATAACCACAGTTTCCGCCTCCTCCAGTATCAACCTCCTCCCAAGGATCGGTAGTGGCAAGTACCTCCTTCCGATTGCAGGGTGATCTATCACGATCCTTCTCATCCTTGGCCGTTTGGGACTCACTGTCGGGTTTCTGGGCCTCCGATGAAGCCTTGGGTTCGGGGGGCCCTGCAACAGGCTCACCATTGGATCCCAAGACTCGTTTGGGTGGCTTGATCACCGACACAACTTCACTAGCCCTGGCCATCTTTTTTTCTGACCAGACTTAAGAGAAGCACGCCTGAATCCACACTAGCATCCTGAATGGCTACCACACCAATGTGGTCAGCCTCCGGCACAATGGCCTTGACTAGCCAACTACGACGCTTTCTGCCTGGGGGCTTTAGGACGGTGACATCTTTACAACCGGCCTTCACAGACAATCAAGCGCGTCCTGCGCATACCACGCCTTGGGCGCGGCCAGAGCCCACGCATGGATTTTTGTCAGGCGCCAGGCTGAGTCCAAGAAAGGCTCCTCCTCCTACCCTGAAGGCGAGGGAGACTTTTTCCTTGACCGCTTCAGCACAGGCCCTGCCATAGTACTCAGCCAGCTTTTCACCCTTGTATGTGGCGGGATCCACCAGACAGGTTGTTTGGCTTTGCCTGCCCCTCCCACTTTTTGGAAAAACATGCCTTGCTGGCCGTCGCGGTCAGCGATGATGCTTTCATGCTTCGAGGCCATCCGGACGAGTTCTTGCAGCAAGATCTCGTCCGGGCTATCTCTGTCGCCAGAGATTCTCACTTCTCTCCACCCGTAGGATGAATGCACTTTGTCCACCATAAGCTTTCTCATCATGGCTTGGGGATTTCTTTTCATTGTCTCCCAGGCATCCTTTGACAGGATGGCTTTGGCAACAGTGACACGGAAAGCCACTAACTCGCCTGATCGCAGGCCGTGGTAACTTTCATCGGCTGCTTTGGCATCTGCGCCAACGACACAATCAAAGGAAAGACCCAAAACTGTCGCATTGCCGGCTTGTTGGCTTCCCAAGTCGGCAAGTAGAAAGCAGTCGCCCCTTCAGGCAGGTCTTTTTGCAGCTGATTTGAGATCCCAACAGGAGCATCCTTTACCGCACGCAGCTTTGCAAGTCTTCTGGCGCGTGCATCGAGGCTAGGGCACGTAACCAGAACGGCCTTTGGAGCGGCTCCTTTTTCAAGGGTCTCTCTGGCGCTCCGGTGGGTGATCCTATCACATTGCTTCCAAGCACGGGCTAGAAGCTCCACTTTTGCAGGCAGCTTGGGCGCTGTACGTTCTCCGGCTTTGGCCTGTTTACCTTTTGCCTTTCTTTTTTTTGTTTGTGGCACGTTCGGCTGGAGGGTTAGGGCTAGGGGCACACGGGGTAGGGGCAGCAGGACTACCCTTTCCCTTAACCTTACCCGTGCACACTACCTCTCTCCACTCGCTTGTGCTCGCCTCAGTTGGCACACAGTCCCCGGCATTGTTTTTTGCTTTCTTAGTCGGGGGTTCCTTCACAGGGGAGGCTGGCATCCCCCTTTCTCCATCCTTGTCTTTCTTCTTTCCCTGTTCACGCAGAACCTGGCCACTTCTCGCAGTTTGCACCAGGCGGCGGGTCAGCAGCGTGCCCGGCTGGCGCTTGGATCTCTCATTGATCCTTTGCAGCGCGGTCAAAAACCTCTTCTCACTTTGATTTATTTCAGCTTGAAAGGCTTGAGCACTGTATTTAGCCCAACTGGCCTCACACAGTGTTCATGGTCCGTTGCCTCACAACCTTGCAATAGTTGACGCAACCGGGCATCAGCAGCCCTTTGCGGGGCCAGAAACGGCAGGACACGCTTATGGGGCCCCATCCTTTATCTGGCTGTATGGCGATGTCTCCAGCGCTTGCGTGGCCAGCTAAATCTTCTGTTCCGCACTTTTCTGCAAGCACCGGGGCTACGCACTGGCTTCGCTAGCCAGGTTAGCAAAATTTGCACTGCATCCACAAAACAAAAACATCTCTGGAGCACACTGCCCAAAAGGATGATCATGCTCACCATCCTACTTGCAAGGCCCCCCCCCATCACCGAATCCCATTCAGGCAGAGCTTGTGCGTAGTGGGTCAAACCACTCCCGTGCAACACAAACTGTTGATGCACACTTGACTTTTCAGGCTCACTTTGGAATGCATTTGCACCCTGGAAGGTGCAACACAGCACACACATGCATATAAGGCACCTGGGCACCTTGAATCTCCTTGGCTTTGCCTTCGTCTTCGAGCATGAAGAAGTCCCCATCCGTCACGGGGAGGAGCAAAGGATTAGTGAAATTAGACAAATCTCATTCATTTTTGGGTACTGTAAAAATAGTGAGATCAGAGAGATTAGAAATTAATCTTTCTAATCTCAGTAGTCTGACTAATTTCAGACATTCCCAGGTCCCCAGGCTCCCCCAATCTCACTAATCTCACGAATCTCATTCATGTTACGGGTATCTAAAATTAGTGACACTAGTGGATTGGGGGGCCTCGGGGGACCTGGGAATCTCTAGAATTAATTTCTAATCTCACTAATCTCACTAATTCTAGAGTACCCAGAAATGAGTGAGATTAGTGAAATGAGATATTAATCTCACTTGTTTTAGAGATTCCCAGGTCCCCAGGCCCCCCATCTCACTAATCTCACAAGTTTTCTAAATTTAGCGAGATTAGTGAGATTAAAAAAGCTAATCTCTGTAGTCTCACTAATTTCAGAGATTCCGCGGTCCCCAGCAACGGGGTCTCCAGGCCTCTCAATTTTTCTGAGAGAAAACATGAAGTCCCAAATAGACCCTAAAGGTCCTACATACATATCACCCCTATGTTACCCTATCTAATGTAGTAGTTTTCATCTTCTTTTTCCATTATCCCCGAACTCTGCGAGCCATGCGTTACCACCCCAAACTACCATATCAACTAGGGTTCTACAAAGGTAATGTAGGGTTTATAGGGGTTATATAAGGATAATGGAAAAGACAAAAACTACTATGATGGGTTCCAAAGAACCCTAACACCCGCCAAACCCTGAAACCCTGAGACCCTCAAAACCATTTAAGTCCTGAATCCTGAGGACCCTGAAACCCCTAAACCGTAGACACCCTGAGACCTAAACACTATCACATGAAAGTGTAACTGTATGTCTGGACAAACTGCAGGTTGCAGAGGTATGTATGCATTGAAAGCGCAACGTACTGTCTCTTTACCATGCCATTCTTTGGCGAATCGATGGCTCTGCAGTTCGTGAGTGATTCGCTGATTGTAGCCACCCAGGTACTAAACTTAGCTCGACAGGACCGAGCATGGCAGGGTGCCCGCCGTTTTCCCTTGCTACTTTGCGTGCGCTATGGTGTGGCTCACGGTGCTGTGGGAAACCATCTTTTCTGTCGAGCCGGCTATATGCATGTTCTCGTTGGCGGTTGGGGGGCAGCCTATGTTACATTCTAGGGAGGACGGCATGATTTTTTCAGGCTGGTTGCCTTTCTCGTTCAGCTATGGTGAACTTGGAACTCTAGTAAGAATTTCCAATTTTGGCTGTTCCTTAGGATTATTATAAGCAAAAAGTAAAAATCATTTCCAAGTACCCCTAAGTCAGGGCAACGGGACCTCTCCAACATGGCATATGGCAGCGTGACATCCACCTTATGACATCCTTATGACTCTCTCCAGTTGCCCGCTATTGGTTTTCATGCTGGAAGCGCCGCCTGCTTTAGTATGTCGAGTGATGGCGCATTGAAGCGCTCCTTTTGCATAGTTTTTTCCGCGTTCTCCTCATCGAAAGCCACCTCCTGACCCCTTGCTGCGACGTGAGGCCTCCGGCGAGGCGGGCCGGGACGCTGCCATTTCTACTGACGTTGTGGATGCCTTACCGATGTGTCCACTGCCGAGGTTTATGTTGTCAATTCATTCCCATCTATGTTGACAATCGCATAGCATGTGCGGTTACCAAATCAACGTGCTCACGTGGGCGTTCTTCCTTTCCTACCACCTCTTCTGAAAGCCTAAGTTGCAACTTTTGAGGGTGTCTCTCTCTAAAGATGCACGGATGACACTGAACCCCAACCAGCCCACGTCAGAGCTGAGCCTTTGGTTTGTCTTCTGCTCACTCTGTCAGAAGCTCTGACCTTTTGATCTCGCAGTCTCTTCTGACAAATCAGCTTACCCCCGAGAGGCTGCTGCTGATGGGACTCTTGAAGCAGACCCTTCGCAGAGGAAAAAGAAAGCTTACTCGACTTGACACTTCCAATGGCTGCCAGCGTGGCCACTCCAGACTTTTGTCAGTGTCCACGCGTTTGCCTCTCACGATGTCAACAATCCCATGTAAGCATCAGCAGCAACCTGCAACGGTAAGATCGGTGCTGAGCCGCTCTACCTCAGCCACCGAGCCCTGCACCTTCAAATCATTCTGATGCAAGTCATCGAAAATGCGACAGCCCTCATGCCTGCTCCACAAGCTTCGTGAGGTGATGCTCACCAGCATGTGCGCGGCGGAGGCTCTCTGCCTGACCGCTTGTGACAACCCGGTCTGAGCTCCCTGCTTACCAAGTCCTTGCCATTCCTTGCCTCAACATCAGACTGCTGCTTAAGAATGGCAACCGACCGTTCGTGCTTGCGCTTCTGCTCCTTGACAGGGCTTGACAGCACTGCTCACCAAACCCTTGACAGCACTTGCTGCCGCTCCTCTATTTCCAGCCGACAATCAGACTTCACCTGCTGCAGAGTAGTTGAATCACTCGAACTGTGCGAGCCCTGTGTTCGATATCGACACAAAAGTAAAAGAGCAAGTTCGGGTGCGCAAGCATCTCTCATGATGCAGGCCTTGTCGATCTCCGCCTGTGCCTGCGCAGTTAGCTGAGCAAAAGTGCACACTTTGACTCGCATCCTGCTTTAGTGCTGCAGTCGCCACTGGCTGATCCACTGCTTGTTGACATGGTAACGCCTTGCGTCTTTCTTCACGCTTTGCGTCCTCAACCTCGGTTGTATGGCCTCGGTGTGGCGGGAAGTCAGAAACTCACTCCACAGCATACTCACTATCCCGCACCTTGAACAACCAAGCGCTTCTGCTCCTGGAAGTGCCGCATCTCGCTTGCGTGAACTTCCTGCAGCCGCTAGCTGGAAAGCTTTGAGAAAAGTATCAACTGCAGTAAGAAACTGCTGTGCCCCGTTCCTTGCATCGATCTAGCTCAGCTTCAAGGTAGCGGCACTGCAGCTCCATGCCTCGTCGGTTGCAGTTTTCAAGCCGAGAGAAGTATTCAAACCGAAATCGAAAACTGAGGGTCCCGACGTGCATGCCCGGCATCCTCCTGGCGCTTTGCATCCTCAAAGCGACGCTGCCAGCGCTGCTCGCAGTCCTGGTAACATGGACATTCACCAGCACTCAGCCATGCATGCTAGCACACGTGGCCTCTAGTTGCAACTCCAGGTGCTTGACCTTCGGAAATGAAAATGATAGCGAACCACCAACTTTTTGATGCCATCGGCCAAGGCTCCTCGCCTTGGCCTTAGCCTGCGCCAACTGCAGCAGCCTAAGCCGAACGTTGATCAATGACTTCAACAGATCAGACACCTTTCGTTGAACAATTCGTGCAGTCAATGCTTCTTCTCCTAGGAATGCAGCGAAACCATTGCGAGAAGTCGCTCGTGTACAGTATTCATGCCAGTACGGAG
Source organism: Symbiodinium pilosum (assembly GCA_905231905.1). Lineage (NCBI taxonomy): Eukaryota > Dinophyceae > Suessiales > Symbiodiniaceae > Symbiodinium > Symbiodinium pilosum. The sequence goes on along the minus strand of CAJNIZ010012226.1, from coordinate 2,647 downwards.
CAGCAAAGGAATTACGAAGAAGCAGTTAAGCAAGTGCCAACATAGAATCATTAAGAGATTGATTACCAAACATGAAACCAGAATCGTCTGAGCCCTGCGACCTAGTCAGAGCCCGTGGGGTGGCATGTATTACCATCCCCAGTCCATCCGGTAGCCATCCGTGTATGGTAGAGCAAGTCCGCGGGTCCGAACGTGCATGTTTTCTCCTGGAACAGAAACTCAGAGCCTTGTGAGCTGGCCAAGACGGCCCAAATTCTCTGGACCAGCTGGACCCCGCAGGCCACCCAGATCGAGGAACGTAAGACAAAAAATGACTTGTTGGAGATCTCATCTTCAAAGCCTTGCTGAGAAACATCAATCACAGGGCACCCGACAAGTCGTGCGAAGGCGCACTGCCCAGGGGTGGATAGGCTGGGAAGCTGGGGCCTCCAATGGCCTGGCACAGCTTTACCGCTTGACTTTAGCCCAAGGCTGAGAATAGACAGCACATCAACCTCTGAGTTCACGACTGTCGGATCGACGGCGAAGGATAGATCCTTCTCTGAGGATGGTGTGCTGCCGCCACCCCCAGGCGTTGCTCCATCGGCCCTGGCTTCGGCAAAGTTTCATTGGAAAAAGCCGCAACATGCTGGCAAGACCCTTGCAACGGAGGCTGCAGAAGCACCGGTGCCGACGGTGCCCGTCTAATGTGAACCTGTCAGCTTGCTGCCATACTGCGGAAAGCATTGCAAGGGACATGCCAACGTGCCACAGGCCTGGCTTTCAGCTGTCGTGCCAGTGAAGGGTATCCTGTCCGGCCTAGCCGCCAGCGGAATACATACGAGCAGAGTTGGAATAGCATGGGCTCTGGGCTGAGCTGTTGCTTCGGCCCGCGGCACCTGGGTCTAAGCTTCTGCAAATGGCACTGAGTTTGCGATCTTTTGGCATGCCCAGCTGAGCTCTAGGCGGGGCGGGATTGTGTGGAACCAGGAGCACCCTGATACGATGCGTGTGTGCTAGAACTCAGTCGTCAGCTTCATTCAGCAAGTGAGACTGGAAGCAAGAGAAGAAACACAGCATGCTCCTTGCCAAGCCCGTTTCTTCCATCTGCACGTTACCCGCAAATGATGCAGAGTCCGAGTACCCCCCAGCTTTCTGGCCTGGAAATTGGCACCGCCTGAGGCAGGAACCTGCCCATGCTTTTTGGGATGCAATCTTTCTCTTGGCCGACACATGGGCCGCAATCTACACTCCAAAGTGTCCCCCTTTGTGGCCCTGGGGTACTCCCCTAAAAAATCCCCTATACAACCCCCTGTAGGATTGTAGACGAAGCCCGCTTAGTTGTAACTTTTTTTGTTGCTTACTTGTAGCTTTAGGGTTTTGAACTGGATTTAGCTAGTTGTAACTTTTTGGTTGCTTACTTGTAGCCTTTTTCGTGCCGTTTGCCCACGAGGGATGCCAAAACCCTTGCTTGCCTGTAACTTTTTTTCCGGCCTCAAACTGCGAATGCTGTGAAATTACAGCATTTGCGGTCTGTTAAGAGCTTCAAGCTTTGCAAATTACAGCCTACTCAGGGTCTAGGGCTGAAGACATATATGAAACACCCCTCACCCCCAATATTGTAGTTCCCCTCAAGTAGATAGATTATGGCTTTGGGTATATTATAATAAGATCCCCGCATACCGGGACTGTATATTCTCACCTAGGAAACGCCCTCTTAAGAGGGTTGCCCTGCTTGCGGCGCACCATCAACGTGTCATGCTGAAATCAAGCCCTATATACCCCATATTCTATCTACTTAAGGGGGACTGTATATTCTCACCTAGGAAATGCCCTCTTAGTTTCGGGGGGGTCTTAAGTACTGCAAGATTTCCTGCATGCATCGCAACCTCCAGAAGCCAGAGGGTTGTTCGTAGGGTTTAGGGTTTTTAGGGATTAGAGTTTTTAGACACGCGCATCAGGGTTTCAGGGTTAAGGTTTTGGCGTTTAGGGTTTTTAGGGTTTAGGGTTTTAGGGTTAAGGGTTTTGGGGTTTAGGGTTTTTAGGTTTAGGGTTTTTAGGGTTCAGGGTTTTTAGGGTTTAGGTGGTTCTTTTTGGGTTGAATTTTTTTAGGGTTTAAGGTTTTTAGGGTTTAGGGATTTTAGGGTTTAGGGTTGTTTAGGGTTTTCAGGGTTTTTAGGGTTTAGGGTTGTTTCGGGTTTTTAGGGTTTAGGGGTTT
>CAJNIZ010012225.1:204651-226407 GCA_905231905.1 Symbiodinium pilosum | reverse complement strand
AGAGTGCTTGTTGACCTGGAGATCCCACCCTGGATCTTTAATCTCTCTCATAATCTATCTATCATAATATATAATAATAGAGAGAATGAATCTATATATAATATAATCAATCTTATTCGATTTTCTTATATTTTCTATCATAAATATGTATATATAATAAATTAGTTTTGGATCCCGACTTACAAGAATAGAAAATAACTATTTAAGAAATTAAATAATGAAATATCCGACGACTAAAGAATATATAAAATTATATATGAAAATCGAGATATTATCAATCCCCATATGATATATAGATTCTGAAAGATTTTAGATCTCTGCCCCGGATTTTCCCGTTCTACCGAACCGCCACGCAGACAACCAAAGAGAGAAAAATAATTCGAAACCATAGATTTTTGGTAACGCGACCCCTTCATTCAACCCGGTCACTCCGCCTCATTTATCTCTCTTGGACTATCTGCGCGGCAACTCGGGGGAGCGCATGCATCTCCGTGAATAGATATCTTCGACCTAGAAATTCTGAAAGATTTCGATTCTCCATATTAGATCTACGCGTACCTCCGATTTATTCAATCGCACGGAATATATATAATGGCCATGAACCTTGACGAATAATCCCCATATAAAACGGACGAATAATCAATATATATAACCAGATGCGACCAAAAACGACCAAGCTCATAGATTCTGAAAGATTTTGAATCCACCCCGGGCCTATCCCGAATCGCTGCGCATATAACCAAAAAGAGAGGAATGATTTGAAAAATCTCGAGAGATTTTAGATCGCTTCAAGATTTAAAATGATATTCAATATAAATTAAAAGATCATATCAGAATATATCGATATATATAATATTATATAAGATTAAAAAGACATATATACGGATATATATATATATATTTCTGCAGAAATTTACGATCCTCAAATCATAATGAGAAAAAATCATAATGAATAATTGATTAGAAATATTTAGATTGGCATTAATTATCACATATTTCTCCAAAATTTATTGTATGCTTCCTATAAATTAGTAAATCCCAATAAAGAAGATTCCAATAGACTTATTGCTCATTACGAGCTCGTATCTTAAATCTATACGACCAATTTATAGACTAATTGAATTCCCTATCCCGAATCTATAGCATCTCCCCCCCAATCCCGCCGAAAATCAAATAAAGATAAATCATTCAGAATATATAGAATATATTTCGACGAATAATCAAGAATTAATATTGCGCATATTATTAGAATAATATTTAATAGATCGTCGAGAAAGAATCAATATATAAGATAGCCTAGAATAAAGATTAATTTTTCTAAAAGATTTTGAAAAATTTTATTGCGGCTCTTCGAGAGACTATATACTCGTAAATATATATAATCAATCTGAAAAATCTAAAAAAATTATTTATATATTCCCGTAAATACGGCCAACCTATAAATTCAGCCGCGCAAATAGGAAAACAACACGCGGAAGATACCGCTCCGGAGGCGGCAAAAGCCACGCGACCTTGTAGTCGCACCGCCCGCACCAAAAACCTCGAAGATTTTAGAGCCTCTAGTTTTTCCGAAAGGCTCTAAAATCGGAGATTTTAGATCCTCTAGGAAGCCCGCAGGAGCCATTTTAAAGGTGAGCCGGAAAAACCAGGCCGCGCAAGTGGCCGCGCCATAATATTGAGGTACTAAAATAAAATAACAGAACGTGATGTTCTGGAGGACGCGTTTTGTGCAGGTCACGAAAATATTAGAGTTGGAGCACTATTCTAGAATTGAGGCTGGAAATGAATTATAGGCTCTATCCTAGAATTGAACGCGCTTTAACTCCCTTATAATAAAGGACAAGGGAAAGGAAACGCGCTGGGCTCCTTTATAATAAAGAGAAGGGAGGGAGGCGGAGAAAAAAAAAAAATATAGATTTTAAATTATATATATATTTTTTTTTGCTCTGCCCCCCCCCCTCCCCAAGCCTCTGAATCTCTTTCGTAATACTAGAATTCAAAGAAAGATTTAATTACTTCTCGCATAATCAGCTTACATCTACTTAGACCAACATAAGCGTCTCACGACATTTTGAATCTGACCCATTCGTTGAATATAATTGAGTAGCAAAAAGAAATGCCATAGACCCGTTATTCTTGTGTGGCTAATGTTTCCTAAAATTGACGTTATATTTATCTCCGCAGCATTTCTTTTTATAACCAGATAGCCGTACGAATAGAACTCCTTTAGTAGCTATAATAAGAAGCCTCCGGGAATGCAAGCCAATATGACCAAATCAAATCCAAAGGAAATACTGATTTTGAAAATCTTTCTTATTTTATATATACAATACTACATTCTAAGCAATATTACGGAGCTAGAATAAGCTAAGCATGAAGGAACCTTAGAGATATCCAAAGAAAATCCATTTGGAATATATTTTGACGTGCCCCTTTCCCCAAACCCGCCTCAGATATTGCCCTCAGCTCTACGATCACTTGACCGTCAATTACAGGGTCGTTAAGTCTCGTCGGAATAACTTATCTAAAATTATTTATTGCCCTATTAGCTCCTATTATGATTATTTGGGTAGATTACGTGATTAATGATCATGAAAGGAATTGATAGTCGCGCATATATAGAGATCTCAGCATGAATTATCCGGTGCCCGGATGGGATATATTGAGCACGCGGCTGCGCCTCAGCCATCTATGAATTATCCTAGCATCAATTTCAAAATAGAGGAGCTATGGCGAGAACCAAGCTCTCTTGTTGCGGCGCTTGGAGGCCTAACCGCTGCAAATATAGCAATGACCAGAAGAAATTGAAGAAAATCGTGAAGAAATCCTCTTCGACAGCGAAATTCAAAACTACAGAATCCGAGCGTTTATCTCTCAAGATAGAGCTCCAGTAGTTGAAGGTCCAACGCTTGCAGCTCGAAGAGAAGAAACGAATGGACAAGCAAGCAAAGCAACAAGAGGCGAGCCCGGTTCCTAAGTCTTCTGCGCCCAACTGGTCCCGTCAGCGAGGATGGCGTTCTCAGAGTTCTTGGTATAATCATCAGAGTAGCAGCGACGCTAAGAAACCGTATTGGTCAAACCAATCCCGGTCGTACCGCCCAGACTCGTGGAAGCAGACAAGCGTCAGCTCTCACGATAATTGCCGCGAATGGGTGCGCAATTCAGCAGCAACATCTAGGATGCACGATGGCTTCAATTAATCTGGCACGATTCCTCGCCCTGAAAAAGAATAAGAGTTGCCCTAGAGCTCAAACTGGCAATATCGTGCGTTGCTTCTAATGCAGCCTGTCGGATACGCGAGAGTCCAATATGAGATATAACTGATTTCTCATCTTCCCTGGATTCTATCAGCATTTCCTGGATCCCTTTAAATCCTCGTCCCTTCGTCTCCTCATATCCGAATTTCGAATAGAGGGATTTTATAAAGATTTATGCGTTAGGGAAAATCTATGATGACGTGATAGAAGAAGACCTCATGGGGATACGGGGACAGGGGAACACGGCGACAGGGAAACGGGGGACACGAAGATAATAGGATATGAGGACAGAGGGATACGGGGATAGAGGGACAAGAGAAGAAGAAGATAAGGAAAATATGATAGGGCCAGATACGAGGCCGTTCCTATCCTTTTATTCCTGTTCGTCCCCCTGTCCACTTATCCCTATATCCCTTGTCCCTGCGTCCCCGTCCCCTTGTCCTCCTATCCCCATATCCCTCTATCTCCTTATCTCCCCGTCTCCCCTATTAGGCTTATCTCCCTGACCCCTTGTCTTCCTGTCCCCGTATCCTCCTGTCACCGTATCCCCCTATCCCGTCTCCTTGTCCCTCTATCGCCGTGTCCCTTTCTCCTTATTTCTATCTCGTCCTTTATTTCCTCTTATGCGCTCCTACCCCTGGACCTCTATATTATTTTATCTCCCTCTCCTCTTCTATCCTCCCTGCCCTCCCCCTCCTCTCCGTGCCTTGTCGTCGTGGGTATCCTCATATTGGAGCCGCACGCGCCTTGATTCGTTCTCGCTCATGACTACGCGATGGTCAGATACTGAAGTTACACAATGAGCATCCCATATAATCGGTTCAGCTTCTATTATTTTGCTATCAATGCATGCACGACTCATATGATACAACTGCATGTTGTTACTCTTGCCATTCTCTCAGGGCCTCAAGGAGTTAATACTCGAATAGCGCGAGTGGGAAACAAGAGCTTGACGATAAGAGGAGCGTATAGAAGATAACGTATAAATCGAGAGGTTCGCATAACGTCAATATGAGCCTCTAGATCCCAGAAGAGATATCTCATATCGCATATACAGAATAAAAGCCGCGCGTTAAGATTTCCGCTAGAAAAACCAAATAATCAGCACTGACGTGCCTATACTAGCATGAATTTCGTATAGAGAACCAAAACTTGCAGAAGTACGTTTTGCCAGCGTGCTAATATAAATAGACATACCAATCAGAAGCGCTATCCAGAAATATGACCAAATATCATATTTACTTTCCCTCATACGAAAATTTAATATGTATAAACACGATTCGCACCTCCCAGGTTTCGGGCTCAACGTCCGGAAATCGGGCCGTCGATTTCTTATATTAAGATGAAATAATATATATTATATATTATTATTTACGAACGATTCAATACTTTCATATTTTAGAATATATAAATGTATGCTCTAAATATGGATGCATTCTCCTATGAAATAATTATCGTAGTACTAGCCGGTCTACGAAAATTGTATGAAAAATACTAAAATAGCGGTTTTCCTCGAGAAAACCAACCCTCTACGCCGTCGCACTCTCAAAAATAAATATAAGATGAATACTTCAAAATATTTATTTTGTTCAGACGCCAAAGCCTGGCAAGATTTCAGATTTCATTTATCTCGCCCTTAAATGAAATAGCTAATACATTGCCACGATTATTCGTCGCATTAAGGCAAAAATATTTGCAAAACTGCGTTCCTGAGACCTTCTCTGACTTTGAAGGTGCGGATCCACGTTCCGGGCGAGAGCACGCTTATTTTCAGCATCCAGAAGTCTATACACTGCAAATGGAACAGGCCCTTCACTTCGTCAGAAGCCCCTCCCGTGAGTCAAACTGGCGAATCATTGTTCACCTCGGCCCTTGGACTCCTCGGTCGGGACAAGTTGCTCAAGCACTCCTGACTCTGTGCTGGATGTCTCTCACTACCTAGGGCACAGAACATCACGTCACACTGAACCAAGGTTCTGTGAGACGACGTTTGCTGTGAATCTCTACAACAAATGCAGTGCGAGACTGTTGGCTCTCTTTTGCAAGCTGGACACCTGTATCCAAGCAGCTTGCCGTGGTCCCATCCCAGGCCTGTAGAGCTGGCGAGTAGTGTGTACAGATGCTTTCTGCTTTCAAACTCTTTCCAGCTTTCAAGCAAGAAAGGTCCCAGGCCTTGCAGGTTATTCGGGATTCCAGCGGCCAGGCAAAATTCCTAAAGACACACTGCTTCGACCACTCCACAGGTCGCATCCTCTTGCTTGCAGTCGTACGTGCTGCATTGGCTACATAGCAGTGCATGCAAGGCTCCAGTTCAGCGTTGCAATATCCTTGAAGCCATACGTATAGGTGCTAGCGTCATTCACTGCAATAGCGCTGAAGCCACCTTTGCAAGACGAGACACAAAACTTCAATACCTACAGCTACGTGGTCTGTCGACCCTACCTTGCTCGCCACCAAAACACATCCACAAGCTGCAGGGGCTTGTCATGTGGCAGGGGGAGGCAGCACGGATACTGGAAGCTAGGGGCACGTCTAATTCAGCTGCCTTCCATCTTGACATTCTCCATCGGTGTCTGTTCGTCGTCAACCCAATCCGCCAGCACAACTGCCTGGAAAGCTGACTGAAGCTTCGACCCTCCAGTCCCACCACATCACACGCAACAGCCCAACTGTCATTTTGTCTCGTGTCGTGCCAAACGGCCAGCCCGCATCCGCATCCTACTGTGGTAATTCAGCAGCTGCTACAAGCAGTACGGTCTAAAGTGTGCAAGCCCTAACAGCATTTCCATTGCATAACTTCAGACGAGAAGCGTAAATCCCAAATGCCGCAGCCTGGTGATTGAGAGCGTTGACGCGGTAGCTCACCTTGAGCTGCGAACACTTGGATATCCACCAGCCGCACATCAGATATCAGATATTAGATTCGGATTGGGACGCCTCTCATCATCAGCCCAAGACTCTGAACTACGGATCTTTAAGAAAATCTATGCTGAAGGCAGACCCGCGGACATAAGCATCAGCTATGGTTGCAGCATCTGTCGGGAGCCATTCTGAGTGTTTAAGAGACACTCCGTCAATGCCCTGGCTTTGGGGACAACCTGGCTGTAATGTTTTCAGGCACTAGCTGGATGGTGCATGACTTTGCAAATGTTAGCGGATGATGCTGATAGTTACATCTGGTACAGCATCATCACTACAGCATCTCGACAACGTCTACTTTCGTGCTGCAACGAGCTATAGCAACACTCACTTCATGCCTGCCCGAGTTATGCCATATGTATGCAATGGTCTTAGAAGCAGCATGCACATCGCCACTGAGAAAAAAAATCCAAGTGCTCGTGCCCTGATATAGTGCCACGCTGGTGCTACCGTTGTTTGTACTGCGCTCGCATTTGCACTCCAGTCAACCAATCTTCATGGCAATTACCACTAGAATACTGCTAGAACATCTCGTTCTGCATACCTTGATGTTAGGCAGGGAGGGTTTTTCCAACCATATCTGCGCAGCACATACTGCCGTACTTATGCTAATACCATTTCGCAGAAATCCTGCCAAGCCATATGTCCGAATACAGAAGACTGCCCACATGAAGGCGTGGAACCACGGGAGCACAAGGGTAGCGTAGGCAGGAAGCATTCAAGAACCCCAGCGGCAGAGCAGGCACCAAACCGAACTTTGGTGTTTGCATGGCTAGAGTGGAAGTATCGGGGGTGAGAAGCTCATCATGGGGGGCCCGCTTCTTACTCAGAGGTTTTTCTCGCCATGCCACACTTTCGCACGGAACGGAACTTGCCTGTCAATGACCCAAAGCCGACCTCCTGGTACAGTCTGGCTGCAAAAATGCAACCAAATTGGCTAATTTACCCCAAGCCCCGCCGTAGTTTGAAGAAGGAACCTGCGCACTCTTCAAATTGTTTCTTCTACTGCTACCCTACCAGTACCAACAGCGGTATTGGCACCAATTTATTTCCAATGCCAAGTAAGCAACCTGATCTAGGCTCCTCTCAACTTGGAAGCTTATGGACGCCGCCTTGAACCTTTCGAAACTTTAAAAAAGAAACTCGCCAGTTGATAACATTGTGTGAGGTTCATACCACGCAAGATGAAACGTAAGCTGCTTGGTTCGGAGAAGACACTAACATCCTTTTGGCCCCAGTTGCTGAATGCGGCACCTTTTCCCACGTCGAGGGCTTGCTGGATTCGCCCTGAGTGTATTTGAACTCGCTCTGATAGAAGAACGTCTTGCCTCAAGGTCAGCATGCAGCAATCGAGGGAGAACATCAATCAGCTTTTGCATCACAAACACAGCACATTGGCGCATGGCCGCTGAATCCATCAACCATATTTGTTCGTTCTAGTTGATGCCGGATCTCCGGTATGGGTGCAACTTTAAGGAAGTTGTCAGGGCTTTGACTGCGATGTAAAAGTCATCTACTTCCAACATCCCCACCCTTACCTTTTTAGGTTGGGCGCGGCAGGGCAACTCTGGGGTTGAGAATTTGGTGAATGGTATTCTGGGGCTAGGCAATGCAAACTTAGAGGCACTGCCTTACAGTAGGGTATGCTCTGCGGCTGAGCACTGCAGGAGTACTCTGCGGTTGGGCACTGCGCGGAGGGCAAGGAGAACATAGACTTGCTAAAATCTAACAACCCCACTCTGTGAGGGTGGGGAGCATGAAATCCATGGTGTTCACAGGGTTAACCCCCTGGCTGAACATATACGAGAGAACATGAATGATTCCCCCATACACTGGCACTTACTTATCCTGCGTTCCAGTGCTGCGAGCGGCCATTCTCCCCGTTCCAAACGACTATGTCGTCATTGGCATGCTCCGCCATAAGGCCATACATGTGCACCTGTTGTGCAATGCTGCATATCTAGGGGGCAGTGGCAGGTAGCTTGGAGAGTGCCAAGACGCTCCAAAGTGCTAGAGTCTGCTAGTAAGCAGCGAGCTCATGTTAGCTCCAACTTGGTCTGGCAGCGAACCAAGGCCATGGCATTGGCAGCGTTGACCACGAGGCAATGTTTTAAGTAGCGCTGAGGAATGCAAAGTGCACCTCCCGGCAATGGATGCGCCAGTTCTTACACATAATGTTGTAATGTTGTAACAAGTACAGCATGCTTGAAGCATGGCCTCCGCAGGTAGGTAGACTCTAAGCGTTGAAAAGGAAAACACTCCCTTGTACGCAACCGGCTCACCAATGCCTGAGTTTGTGACGCAGTGGTCAGCTTTCCACAGCCACAGGTTGTCGCCAATTACATACCCATTGTGAATCTCCAGCAGGTTCTCCACACCTCACAAGTGCGCTCTCAGGAACCTCATGACGCCCCATGATGCCATGCGCTTTGCTGGAAGCAAAGATCGCTCAGCTTGACATGTAAAAAAACACATGCTCTTTCAAAAAACATGCCGGCATCAGCTGCGTGCATTTTCAAACAATGAAAACCCTGCAGGTCACACCACAGTCTCCTGCCTCTACTGCTTTGATCATGTGCGTCTTGTCTTGGCTGCTAGAGTTTGTTCAGAAGCTATTCTGCACACTCCGTAGGAATTAGCATGCATGCACCCAGCAAAAAAAGGGGCCACCTGCGTCTTGTTTCAGCTTGGGGAATGAAAGCCAAAAATGCGGACTCTTCTGCTCCTTCTATGTGCTATACGCAGTCTGCAAGCTGCGCGGGCATCGCCCGCAGCACAGTGGTCCCTGTGCGGCCTGTATCAACGGAAAGAAGACATTGCGAAGGGCACATATCTCGCTGCCCCACCCCTTTTCTTCACCTACCCACAAGTGTAGACTCATTTTCTTCTCTTTGCCTTGCGCTCTAAGGAATGCAGTGGCCCTGGGACACGCCCATGTCTTCTTAATTAAAGTGAAGGCCTTTTATGGATGTCTTGTTGAGCACCGCTCCTGGCGTGTGTATGGCTCCTCCACCCACAAAAAACACATGCGACCTCAAAGCGGACACAAGTGACCCAGCCCTGTAGATCGCTTGACCAGCCTACTGGCTGATGATCTGGCCCGCCCACGCGTGCAATGAAGTCATACAGGAAACCTGATTGCATGGCTGGAGTTCTGGGAAGAGACGCAGCATTTCATTGATGCTGCCCTTGCTGAGCTGGTGGGCATGGGCATGATGACTGTGAGTTGTGATGATTGCAATATGCCAAGATACCTGGGTTGCTTGGATTTCCAGCATAGGGCTCGTCAGGCTTGCCCCACCTGTCAGTGTCAGCGAACACCGCATGCCTCTCAAACAGAACCATCAAGCCTAGCAAGCTGCGTCCACATCTGACAGCAATTCGACAAAACGCAGGGTGCTGGAAAATGGCGTATCCAAAGTTGCGGGGTTTTGTGGGGTCGAGGTGATGCTGCCTTTTGCCGGCAAATCCTTCAAGATTAGCCGCTCGTGCTGAGGTGGCAAATCATTCTTGACTTTCTGAAGCAGCCTGCCCTTTCACCGAAAAGTCAAGACTGTTGAGCTAGGCAAGCGCGGCGCAAGCGTGGCCTGACAAGGGCCCCAACGGCGTTGGTAAAGTCTGGTGAGTCCAGCGGCCCCGCTTGCCTCCGCGGATGCACATGTGGGGGCATCAGCCCAACAACCGCATTATCCAGATAGCTCGTCGTCTGACGGTTTCAGCAGAGTCTGTGGCTAGATGCGAAGGAAAAAACTAGTATGTAGATCTGCAGGGTTTGACCCTGACCCTACACCACGACCATTCCCTGCAAATGGCACAGACCGCAAAGAAAGCAACAAACAGAGCTGTGAACGATGAAAAAGCATACCATCTGTGCTGACTTAAACCTGCCATTGTTGATTGTGGTTATTTGACGCGAAGTTATCTGCAGTATGCCTGCTAAGTAAAGCTATCATGGCACATGCTGAGTGAGTTTGCTATTGCAATGCGAAATTTATCTTAGCCAAGACTCACAAAGACCCCAGCGAGGCGAACGCCATCCACATTGCCCACCTGCGAACGCAAAACTTCTCTTCCAAAAGCAAGCTCTTTCTCACTTGTGTAGAGCTGTTCTGTACACGGCTGAATATTGAATGCCAGCTGTGCTGCCACTTCCTGTGTCGTGCCAACTTCCCCGTTTAAAGTTTATGCGACTTTTGGAAATTATGGGATGGTCGTCGAGTGCGGGGCTGGGTTGCAAAATATTTCAATGTATCCGGACAGTGTTGAGTTCAACAGCATCTAAGCAGAACTTATGAACATGTAGCCACGTTTGCTGCTGGAATGCCCCGAAGAAGCGCATGATGGTTGAGGTGCAGCTGTAGACACATTTTCAAATGATTTTTCTTGTGCAATCTTGGGCATCAACAGCGAGTGTAGTTTCGGTATCTGCTCTGGAACGCGAAGGCTTTCATCATTGTATTCATGGGCGATATATCGCATTCGGACACCACATGTAAGACTCCACTTCGTGTATCCATCTTCATATGGCTTGCTACCAACCAAGAGCGCTAGGAAGTCCTGCAGAATTGCGCCTAGGCGCGCAAACTGCAGAACCACGACAATTACAGAAGCAAAGTGTGGAGCTTTTTGTAGTGCAATGCTGCCAAAATCCAGCCAGCCACCCTGTGGCCCAGGCGATTGGCATGCGCCATGCTGAGCACTATTTGATGGAACTCTACACCCGCAGCTCAGTACACGTTAAATCACGACTAGTAACAGGAACAGAGATGAACATGACCGTGTTGATATACCTAACTGTGCCTCGATCACGCCTCTGCCGATGAATGCTGGCAGCTGCTTGGGAATGATGGTCGCAAAGCCTCAGGCTGCTGGCCATGTCCACAATGCTCCCAGGCAAGATGCCAAACGGCTTGAATGGGAAGCGTCTGGGCCCAATCCAGAAATGCTGGCTGCTACTATCAGAGCAAGCTGCCGAGGCCAAGGATGACCGTGTTAGGATGGTTGATCACCTCAGCTCTCAAATGCAAACCACGAATGTCAAGCACTCTCTTTGAACACGCTTAGCCAGACAAGCCAGGACACTATCGGCTCGTCCATGTAGTACACGGCAGGTGTGAGAACGACATGTTTTCCTCCGAACAAACTGGAAACACCATGTTTCAAAATACGTTTGATTTTATTTCAGCACATTAGTCGCGGTCTGCTGTCTTCTAAATGTCTCTCAATACACTTCAGGCTCCTGCAGAAATGGCAGAATTGATCTGTGCAGCAGTCGTCGTAGCTTTCGTCACAAATACCTTGTCGAATCCGACGGTGGAGCCCGTCCTTATCCAGCTGGCATGGAATAAAATGATAACCACGCATGCAGGTGTCGTCAGGCCGTCAGGCACCAAAGCATTATCGAGAAGCAAGGTGAGCAACGTAGCTGTGGATGCTCTAAGCTCGTGCGGCTCCATGCTACTGTCTTTAAGCCTCCCTCAAGCGCTTGGTCAGCCAGTTGTGCCTGCTCCTCTTCCGCAGCATCCCAAATCGTATTCCCTTTTTCGCTGTAACAACAGTTCGTTATGACTGTAACTGGAACCTTGTCACAGTTGGGCCTTACAGCACGCCATCTAAATCCTTGGCAGGCCGGGAAAACAATTGGTGGTGCCTTTGGAGCAACTTTTTCTGGGTGTCCGGGCAAGCTCGACTACGGCCGTCACCATCATAACTTCCAAGAATTGTCTGCTGCCATTGTTCGTCTTTGCTCTTCAGTTCTTCCGCTTGCTGCAGTTTTGGGTCTTCTGATTTTGGTGAAACCATCCCAAGAGAAAGCAATAAATCCAGGCTAAGGCTTTGGCTGAGAGAAAAGTGAAATACGCTTTCCATCGGGCTCACTAGGAAGAGTTTTCGTAATTCAGGATCCTGGGCCGCCTCCTGATGGCCCGTCTCTGGAGTAAATCCAACCCCTTTTCAAAACATGGGGTGACCGAGTTTCAGCATTGGAGAGAGGAAGGCGGCGAATACTGAAAAAACAATACCGACAGTCCATGCGCAAAAATGTGCCTTTCCCGTCTGCCTTTGACCTGCTTGCAACAGGGTAAGTCCTATGAGCATGAGCATGTACCATTTTACATTTGTTGGCTCCAGTTGTGCATGACGTTGTTCGATGCGGCTTCGATCTTGGTGTTGCTGCCTCTTCATGAAAATCTCCGAGAGCGAAGCTCACATGCGTTCGATGATGGTCCGACTTTGCGCCTCCCTCCTTCGTGCTTTGCCCAGGTCACTGATTTGCACCTCTACCGCCACAGATCTGACTATGACCCTGGCTCAAGTCCAACCAAGCTTCTGCCATTCTGGGCCGGCATGTTTGTTGAGCACCTCGGGATAAATCACAATCCCAAAGCCTACAGAAAGAAACACCTGCTGCAACTTCTGTGCACCAGCTGCTGGGCTCCCAACCTCCGGAATCCGCAGCTTGTACATGCCCTGTCAACAGATTCCCTGCTGGCTGACAGCAGCAAGCAATGGACCCCATGTGGCCAGCGCCTCCTCAAAGAAGATAAACGGCTTCTCGGCAAAAATTTCTGGAGCGCCAATGTACCTTGCTCAGCTCCCTTGTAGGGGAATCTGCGGCACAAATACTACTGCCTCGGCTTCCCTTGCAGATTAGGTACGTTGCACCCGTGTGTCCGGTTTGCCCTTGCTGGTTCTGCGCCGGATCAAAGTTATAGCCTGCCCGCAAGAGCACGTGCTTGAACAATCATTGTTTCCCACGGGCCAAGGCCAGCCCAACGATTTGCCAAGCATGTCGGATGATAGTGCGCACACAGGCTTTGTATTTGGGAACCTTGCATTTCCTAACCCAGAAATCTAAGCTGGAGCCCCAAGACGACTTTGTAAACTCATCATGGCATCCTAATGCAGGCAGGAAGCTATCCCAGAAAGGCATCCCGCTGTCGCGATCTACGCATCCCACAGCTGCATAGCTGCCAATACCTGCGCAAGCAAACACTCTCCAAAGATTGGCTTCTCTAATCTCTGAAGGACTACTCGTTTCAGCGTATTTGCAGGGCAAAGATGCGCTGGTGGAGTCACAACAGCAAAGTTTCGACAACACACGTCTGGTTTTCAGAATGGCTCTGCCAGCCTTACAAGTGCAGTGTATGATATACACGCATCCTGCATACAACCTGTGCCACTGCTCTGGCCTGCGGGATGCGGGTATGGTTTCATCAAAGTTCCTCTCGTGTACCATTGCTGCTGCGTGCCTTTCATCAAGCTGAATAGCTCTTTGATATGAAAGCGGCCACAGCAATTATTGCACTCCCTATACATGGCAACACTCCATGAACAACAAGCTGCCCGTAATGATATCACCGCCGATATCAGCATTCATCAAGGCGCCGCCAGAGGTGTAGTCGTTCCCTGAGAAATATCTGTGGACCCAACATTATCGTGAATCCGTTCTGCAGGCTTCATGACCTACTGCACTGAGCGGTGGCACGGGGCTGCACCCACCCCTTCACAACCAGCGCAGACGCTGTTCTGATGACCACCTCGCCTTACACCTCATTTCCTTCTTGTCATGGTAGCGTGATGTGTCCAAATGCTGCAGGACGCCACCACCGGACAGCTGCAACGATCCGTCGACCTTTACCTTGCAAAATCTTCCAAGGGTGCAAGCTATGGACAATTGATCTTTCTTCCCTGGTGGTGGGATGACCTGTCATACTCATGTAATGGAAGGCAGCAGTCAGCAAAAATCCCTCGCTAATACTCTGGGCTTAAATTCCAGGTGCAATTACAGGTGTCACAGCGCTTCACTGGAAAACCCTGACACCTTAAGATCCCATCATGTTACAAATTGGCCAGCAATCCAAATACAGACCACTGCACACCAACATCCAATGATTCTTGACCTTTCTCCAAGTATCGGCTCTCAGCGGCGCTGCTTGGGAAACGAAGAAATCCAGCTTGCTCTGCGCGACGTGCACGTGCTCAATGGTGCGCCAGAAGGTGTTCCTGAACAGTGGGCTTAGGGCGCTCAAGATGCTCGGCACTCTGAGACACACTGGCTGCTGCATTGAATATTGTGGTCAACCTGAAGCATGTCCAAATGCTGGCTTGCGGCGTGTTGGGCAGCAATTGGCCTCAGACTTCTCAAGCGTGCTCAAAGTGCTGTTGAGCTTTCACGTCTGCTGTTGACCAAGACCTGGAATACCCTCAAACCAACAAGATTCTCATACGTATAAAGGCCAAAGCATGACATGACTATTGACAGCGTCTGTGGATCATCATGTCCATGTTCTCGAACCTGCTTATCCACTGAGTAAGGATATCATGAAGAAAATCAAGCTGGCTGACCCAAATCTAAGTAGAAACAGCTTCAACACATAATGTGCATCGAACATCCAGGTTATCCGGGGCACCACCAGGCTGCTCTGCCGGTTGCTGTTCGACTCGAACTCCTTGCCCTTTCAAGCCTGGTCTAACCGTGACGTCTGTCGGCTGAACGCCCAGGCCGTGGACGCCGCAGTAATACCAAAGATTGATATCCACCTGCACGAGGGATGCCAGCTGCACGGGCATCAAACGGCATCAGTAAATACATGAAACAAATCAGGCGAGCAGCGTGCATACTCTACCGTTGTATTGGAATGCAGAAGGTTCCGAGCATAGGATGACTGTTGTGTCAGTCACATGTGTTGGGATCGTTTCCGGGATGAGTGGGCGGGCAACAGCGGGGGGCACAGATTGGGAACATATTGCCCGCGGCAACCGGGCAGACCAAGCCGGTGGCCTGTTTTGCAAACAAACGAGTCGTAAACCTCGGATCCCACCCCCCCCACCGCCACCAGCACAACCACCAACACCGCCACCATTGCAAGGCGAGGCAAAATGGTTTTAAGAAATGACATGTTTTAGCTACCGGTTTCTGAATTGCAGGGTAAAGGTGGGATGGTTTTCAAAAATGCCAGTAATTGAGTTCCCTGTGTCACTGTTCGTCGTGAATTGCAAGTCGGAAGCGGAATGATTTCAATACGCGCAGGAGCTGTGGTTCGCCCACAAGTAATGCATACGGCTTAGCTTTTGCTGGGTCTTTTAGGGCTTAGGTGTTTTAGGGTTGTTTGGGTTTAGGGATGTTTTTGTTTTTTGAAACAACGCTTTACGCCTTTTCTGCTCAGTCTGTTTTGTGGCAGTCAGTCTACCATTCGATTCTACCCACTTTCAGTCGAGCTTGGAATACTACCCATCCTTCTGAAGGGCTGTTCAACATTTTCCATCTGAGGGGCTTCCAACTGTTCGACCTTCTCATCTTCGAGCAGCGTGCTGGGACACCCAGGATCACTCGAACCCATCGCCTGCACTCCATCATCATCATCATCATCATCTGTCATCATCATCATCATCATCATCATGTCCATCTTGACCACGATGCGCTTGAGGAGGTTGCTGGACATCAGATTTAGGGTTGTTAAAGTTTAGGGTATCTAGGGTTTAGGCTCCCGAGCCGCCTCTAGGGCTTGCGAGCCTTTGGCGTTTCACATCTTGGCAAACACTTCGCCTGCACAGCAAAAAGCCTCCTTGATTTAAGCAAGGAGATTGGCAACTTCTGATTCAGTTTGTTTTTCTTTTTTTGCTATTTTGCGCGCCCAGCTCAAACTGACAGAATTTCCTGGCTCCCTGCGCAGAGATTGCGAGAGGAGGCCTCCCATTTGCCCGCAAATCTTCCGATCCATAGGCGCCTCTGGAGCCGTCAACTTGCGAACCCGTGGCTTTCTTATCTTCTTAAAACACCGTGCCTGCGTAGCGAAGAGCCTCCTTCGTATAAGCAGATCGGCGCGGGCAAAACACAGGTTCTGGCCGTTTTAATGCGTGCCTCTGGAATTTACCTCGGCCACTGTATTCTTGTCCGAAGTTTTGAGAGGAGTCATTACTTGAGTCAAACTACGTATGTTGAATTGCCAGCTGAAGGGATTGGGTTTGATACATGTCTATACTTCAGTCACCCTATTTTGAATGCTACGGCGAAAGAGGGGTCGCTTTCACAAATATCATTACTTGAGCTTCAGTATGTCAATATTTCGCGTGAGAAGGGGCAGGGGGGCTGGTTTCAAAATACGCCTCTGAAACGTTCCTCTGCCACGGTGTCCTTTCAATTGCAAGGCGACGCGGGGCCCGAGTTTTCACATATGTTCCTACTTGTTTTTGCTCCCACTTTAAAATCTCCCATCCTCTTGACTTGCGGGGTCCAGGGTTTAGGTGAGGAAGGATGGAATGGAAAAAAATAGTCTCTGGCACAGGGGCCGCTGAGGCCGGCGTTTCCAAAAAAGAAAGTAAAGCGACAGAGCCGACTTACCCCTCAGAATCGCCCGCCTTCGGTCAACTCTGGGGAAAAAAGTCGGTAGCAGCCACTACGCCGAGTCACCAAGTGTTGAACTGCAAGGCAAAAGGATGGTGCTCTGACAAATGCGTTCAGTTGGTTTCCCAACGCCACTGACAAATTCCTCTACTCGATTCACTTATTGTTGAATGGCAAGCCAAAGGGGATGGTCCTACAAATGCCTCTACTTGTGTTTTGCAACTCCTTTTCAATTGCAGCTTTGAATTGCGCATTGGAATGAGGAAGCACAAGCCAAGACACATGCTAAACCTACGCACACTTCGCCTTGCAATTCGCAAGCAATAGTGATCCTGCGTTAAAACTCAAGCAAAGACATGTACAGTAAAGACATGTACAGTAGACAGAAACGTGGCCTTTCGCTCTGCAGTTGAAAATGAGGGGACTGAAATGGGAGCCTTGTTCTGTGAACCCCTTGCATTGTCAGAGCATGGCATCGTGGCCACCTTTGGCTGGCAAGACAACTATAAAAGCGATGGCACGTTCTCCTGGCACTTGTGGTTTACAAGGGCAGAGTTAGCGGATCTTGTTCCATTTGTGCTTGCAATATCCCATCAGAGGTCTTGCTTGCACTGCTCTGGAGCCAAAATTGTGGGCGATTTCAAGTTGGCATGGTTCCGCTTCAGGGTGTGCTGCAGTGCAGCAGACATTCTTGACGGCGCTTTAGGAAGTCTTCAGCTGATTCACCTACGTCGGCTTTCTTCAGAAATGTCTGTAGTTTCTCTGCAAGTGGCGAACAATCCGCCCTCCATCCCCGATCTGCCGTGATATACCACACTCTGGCTCTTCTAGTCTTTTGCCACCAGTGTCTTCTTGCGGCAGACGCCGCTTTCCGAATACAGATGGTAAAGCAGGGCGGAATGAAGAAGACATGTTTTTGGAGGACGCAGGTGCAATGCCTCAAAAGAACTAGTGTAGCAGGTTGAAGGACACCCCCTTCCTTATCAGAGGCTGCCATGAAAGACCTCTCATTCATGCAAGCACCATGGGCCTCCCCAGGATGGGTCTGCAAAACCATCGGGGACTAATAGGCTTGGCTCAAGCGAGCTTGAAAGGACTCAACACGGCTACTTAAGCCTTCCTCATAGCCGTAGGAAGGCACAGACCAAGATCCTCTTCTCGAAAGACATTGTGCGAGTAAGTCGGTATGTAGCTGAATCACGCTTTTATCCTTGCGCATTTCCGTTAACACTTTCCGAAATTTGCATCGGTAACGAAACCCTTGCACACCTGCATTGTTGCAGGGATGAATCAAGTGGGTGTACGTTAGCTGCTCAAGGTACACTTAGTAGAATGTAGAAAATACACAAGACGCTGCGGTCACAAGCTGCCAGAGCAAGAGCCATGCCTCGTGCTCCCCAGGCTTCAACAAGATCGCTGTCCGATGGTCGCCGAATTGAGCATCTTCATCCCAGCTGATCTCGCAGGAGGTGGTGATTGGGTCAGATATCGTAGCTCAACATGGTGTTACATACAATTTGCTGGTGCCACCGACTTACGAGGCATCCAGCATCAAGGTGTAACACACACACACACACGCACACACCAACTCTATCACGCACAGGCCAAGGCACATACTGCTCATAAAGGCTTTGAAATCTGTCCTTCCAAAAGAAGATACCGCTTTGAAAATGCATAGAAAGAAAAAGATAAAGGACTACTCCTGCGATGCTGCTCAGCACATAAGCTCAGGACTTTACACAAAGACACGCTAAACCAGCATAACATGATCACTCGACATTGCTCAAGCTTGTGGAGCTCCTCGACTGCCGTGGAGGACTGTCCAGGTTCCAAGACCTAGGATAGTAAGCAGTCATGCTCAATGCACTAATGTGCAAACAGGCATCGAATTCGCCATCAGCAGCCTGGTCACGATAACGTTGGGTCCGAAGTCTGGGTTCGTGGGCTCTGGCTCAGAGCTTTTCCTGAGATGTGGCAATTAATGCTTGTTACCTCTCTGGAAAGCGTTTTTAAAGAACATTTGGCATCCCTTCTGCTGCACGGTGGCACTTTTGTTTTGGCCTTGTTGTTGAGCTGCACGAACCCCGTCACATCAGGCTGCTCACAGCCAGTGTCGCCTGAGCTTCAACTTGCGCATGCTTCCGAATGACCCCTTCAACGTCCAAGTCTGAAATGCAACTGGTGGCCACAGCTGTCATCGGTCTGTGCTCGTGCTACCAGGAGCAGCAGGCCCACGAGCTGCGTCCTTCAATGGATCAGTGGATCGTGATCGCAGGTGGGCCAGCAGATTGTGAAAGCTCCTCATGCGTAAGGTTGTGCCCGTAGCCCAGGTGATTGCTGAGCTATATACAGCTGGAGCCAACAGCGAAATCCAAGGGCATGCCATGGAGAATGATACAGGGGGTGTCTCAGGACTGCAGCAAGTCGCAGTAGCACACCTTTGACATGCTAGCTCCTTGCTGGATGAAGTTCAGCACAAGAGGCTGGAAAGCCATGAGTGAGACTCGATCAGCCAGAAGCAGTTCTTCAGGCCAGCGCACTTGACGCTATCTGCGCTGCTGCTTGATGTCCTTAACCTGCCTACGCTAGATGCCATGACCACAATCGCATGCTCGAGAACTGAAGGGTGAAACATGAAAACCACATGACTCAGTCAGCTGGCCTTGCTTGGGTACGTGTGGAAGCTTAGCAGACTTAGCAACAACAGGCTAGTTGCAGGCTTATTCAGGGCCGAGCTCTTCATCTTGCTCAGCCTGCCGAAACAGCAAAGCTCCTCGCCCCCTCAACGATACATGCTGCTTTGCTGCAGCTTATGAGTGGTGAGTCTAGGATTGGAGAATCGCCTGCTCTCCAAGTGATAGCAACAAGTCTGTGTGACTTTTGCAGCCTCTCATCGACAACCTGCCTCTTCCTCCAATATGGCTTGGGGTGGCGAGTCCTGAGTGCTCTTGTGAAAGCTTTCATCAGAATTGACTGTCGATGCATGACTGCATTAGCAGTGTGCTGACAAACACTGCCTTGGCAACTACCAATCCTGACCTGTTGAGGGCAATTCCAGCATAAGTGGCTGTTTTTGTTTGCCCCCTGCGCAGCTCACCAGGACTTGCTGCACGCGAGCATGCCTCTGTAGCTGCATGCCCTACACGCCCTCAAGCTCCTCCCACTTCCTAGATGTGCAGTGTGTGCAAGCAGTTCAGCTTCTCCCGGTCTCCTTCCGGCCAGCTGCAATTACCTCCAGCACTGGTCTTGAAATCGCTACTTTCCATCGCTTGCAGCTGCTCCCATCACGAAAGCTAGGCTATGCTACATCCTTCAAGCTCAAAATGCACTGACTGCTGCGAGCTGCATAATTTTATGGGTACTGCCTGCTAAATAGGCAGCAACGACAGATGGTTCATTCAAAAAGGGAGGTGCGACAGTAGACGAACCCAGTCCTTTTGCCTCCAAGAAGGCCACCAAATCTTCGTCGAGTTTGACGGCGTCAGCCAACTGGGTTCAGCGTGCTTCCAATGCGCATGGCCAATGTGCCAGGTAACTATCCGAGTCTGGCATGTGAGCTTGGGCTCGAGCCAGGAACGTGTCGTGGGGCAGCAGGTCTGAATCAATAATGGCCTGAGGCCAATGCCATATGCTGGAAGCAAGCCCATTCAGGTTCAAGCTTCAGCGAGGCTTTTCTACCATGTAGTTCGAGTTGAGGCTGCTAATGCCTGAGCATGTCTTCACTATTTGCAGAGCGGCGCTCAAGCTGTTCAGTGTGGCTGTGAGATCTCAAGCCACTTCTTCGCATGAGAGGCCTTCGGTAGCATTCGTACATTGCTCCGGCAACTTGGTGAGCTAAGTGTTGTACATTCGGGGTGCAGAACGGTTAATGAGGGGGGTTAGGCACGCCGGCGGAGCTTTAATTTGCTGGGCGTGGAGTTCCCACCATGATCCGTGCATGTATAAGTATGAGCGTGAGCGTGAGTATGAGTAGAAGTATGAGTATCAAACACCTACAAGCTACTTCAAACTTCGATGGTGTGACTGTTCCGATGTTCTGTGGCTGTGGACGGGTTCACCTCATTCCTGAAGGATATGTGGTTGCTTGATTTACCTGTGCTTCATGCTGGCGTGCTACGCTTGTGAAACAGTTCTGCTGTGTAACATGGATTTGCAGATTCTGCTTATCCTCCTCTTAGCTCAATCCTGGTTCCTCCACGTTTTGAAGCTCGCACTGGGCGGCGACACAGTATGAAAAGAAAAAACGTCACGATCCCAATGTGCTCAGGCTTCACGAATAGTCACGTACGAAGCTAAGCTGCGACCACAAGCGCATGAAAGAATGGCTCAATCATTCAGATTCACAAATGTCAGCGCCTGCATGAGCTCGCGCTGGTACGGTGCTTCTACAGACTCGGACGCCCGCATCCTGCATCTCTCTATGCCAGTAACATTGCTATGTTCTCATTCTCAGACCCTGGCCGCGCCTCGCTAGAAGCTCTTCGAGCCAAGCTACACGCTGTGGGGAGTCGATATCAGCCACCTGAATGTAACAAGTTGGAGACGGGTTGCCAAGTTTTGCCACGTTAGGGAAATCTCAGTTTCCACTCAGCATGCCCGGTCACAAAGTAAGTCTGCAGCAATTGCGATGAAGTCATCGCGGGGCACTCGAGTCGCTGTGGCCTTTGTCAGAATTTTTCATGGCCAAGGATCTCAAGTTGTCTTCAGTCTCCTCGCTTTCAAGAGTCTGGGTGTCAGACCGCGTCCACATCATCGTACGGCTGAGGCCGTAGAAGGTCCACGAGCACTTCCCCCGTCGAGGGTTCAACCTGTGGCTTCAAAAACTTTAGAACATGGCTCCTCGGAAAAGCCCTGAAGCTGTTTCAATGCAGGCCTCATTGCCACAAAGCCGAATGAACAACCTCTGCAGGATGGCTGCTGAGGTCTACATGCAGTCCCATGGAAGAACTATACCGGTAGACCCACGAATCAGCTCAAATGTAACGGATCAATACGTGGTGTGAGCTGGATCAGGGGGGCCCGACGTATCGGATCAGGTGGGATCACACGAATCGGATCAGCAAGCCGGATCAGCTCTACGGATCACACGGGATCAGCGAACAGGAGCAGGTATGACGAGAGGGCCGCTTCTGAACCAAGGATACTAAAGTTTAGTCGTTGCAGAAAGTGCGGATGGAAGGATCATACTAGGGGACTAGCCCCCTTCTGGCACTCTCTGATGCTAGTAGAGATGGC
>CAJNIZ010012225.1:184746-204551 GCA_905231905.1 Symbiodinium pilosum | reverse complement strand
CCAGTACAACCACAGACTGATCTGATACTCTGATCCGTTACCCAGCGCTGTTACGGACACACCATGATCCAATACCTACAGCTTCCAACTATACCCACGCAGCGGGTGCTGAGGCATGGACTCGTCCAAAGACATGTCTTCCTTTGGCAACATAATGTTGAGTTTCATGCTTCTAAAAGTGTATGAAAGTGTGGTCACATAAGCGTGTGACCTCGGCCGCTTCGCACAAAGCGCGCCAAACATCGCGCCCCAAGTTGCTCCTACAGCAGAGGTTGCGCGTTCAAGCTGGTTTTTGTGCCTGTTGTCAGCTGCCTCTTCTGCCGCTCGATCTGGTGTTGTAGCTGCCTGACCTTGCTGTGCGAAAACATGAGCCGCAAAACACTTAGACTTCGGGGTTCGGGAATGAAGGTCTCACTTATACATCCCCAGTATGCAAAGTCTACATCATGATTTGACACTTGACAGTTCAGCTGGACAGTATCCAGCCGTCATGTCATGGTCGCCGTCGAATCGTGGCATTGCACTCTCCGGCCTGCGACTCCATGACCGCATTGTACTCCTCCAGCGTGGCCTTCTCAGAAGCCCCATGCAACACTGTAACCAGCAACGCTGCCAAACAGCCACAGCATGCGGCCACCCCTTTGTCCTTAGCGGAGTTTCAAATCCAAGCTGAGAGATCGGGCATTTTCTCGCTGAAGCCGCTGAATCTCCTGAAGCAAACAGGCATCTCTCTCTCTCTCTCTCTCTCCACACTCTCCACATGGCGTGACACTCGCTACGTCACAAAGCTCCCGCTGGAGAGTGTTAGGTCAGCTTGCAGTGTTTTAGTCCTTGCCATGCGTTTTGAGAGCTCCACAGTGCCTCCGCATCAGGATTGCCATCAGTGTAGCCGGCGAGAAACTGTGTGACCAAGTTTGGATTGTCCTGGCCGCATACCGATGCGATGACATCAAACTACTCAGCTTCACTCTCGCTGATGATGGAAAGCTATATGTACATCACGTACTCATAAGTCATCATAAGTCCATGCTCTTGCTCAAAATGTGCTGCTGGGTTACAGATCAAACAAGCCCGGCTGGCAATTCGCATCTCGTGCTTGACAGAGTGCTTGTACCTCGCATCCGGTGCTCGAGGCTGGGGAGTGGCACCATGATTTGGCCACACTTAGGCGTGCTTCCGGCCCCTGGCAACTTGCACTTCGGTCATGCATTTGCAATGAGCGCCTGGCATCTTGACTAGGCACTGAACAGTCTCGGTTTCTACCTGGGCTGCTACACCGCAGCATGCAGAGACTTCGCTGATCCACCGGGTGCAAATTTCATCTGAGCACGGCGCCATATACTTCCTGAAGTGCTTCAGGTCATCGAGGCGTTGCCTGGCTCTGGCTGGCCATTCGCCAGCGGTCAACGTGCCAAAAGCACCAGTTCGTTTAGCCACCTCTCAGCTACGTCCTCGCTGGAGATCATGGGGGGAAGACGTTCCTGCAAACTGCAAGCTAATAGTCTCGCAAAGCTTGGCACAGGTGGCAACTGCGGCCTGATCGGCGTCCCATGTCGACGACATCTTTGCTGGTCAGTGTCTTCTCGATGCGATGAGCTTCTCACTGGAGTGGTTCTGCTAGCAACTATCCAATCTGGCTGTCTCTACTGTAAATTGCATGATTTCTCATCCTAAGCTTAAACTGCAAGCAATCATGATGAGCCAGGACAGAAAAAGTGCAGAAGACAGTCCACTATCAGGCAAACGTTAAACAAGTGGATACTGCATCGAGACGCACAGCAGGATGGCCAATCGTAGTCGACACACACACACACACACACACACGCAGTCCTAAAGGTCAGCAAGCTTCAGACCTTTTGTCGACATGACAGGCTGCTAGGTAACACAACTATAGGGTGTGCACTTAAAGCCGCGCTCTTGTGTCGGGCACAACGTTCGCAAACTTGCCGAACCTGTCATTGTCATGTAGGCAGCGTTTGCATAAACATTATCGCGCAGCGTGTATATGCCTGTGTACAACTTCAACTACAAACATCTAACCACTATAACGTTCTGCTGGCTAACTGCATACGCAAAACATGCCGGTCCCACTTGTCAATGTTCTTGTTGATGCCGCTGACCATTTCGCCCATGACTGATGACTGGCGCTTGAGCTCGTCCTTAGCAATGGTGTTCAGGTGCACGATGTCTGGACCATCCGCCAGTCGTACATGTCTGACGTGGTGGTACAGATCAGTCAACCGTGAATCTTGACTCACACCATGTGCCCCGTGAATCTGGATGGCCTCATCAATGATCTTCTGGCACATTCTTGGAGCATCTACTTTGGTCATTGCGATGAAAGACTTGGCGGCCTTGAACCCATGATCGTCCGCTTGGACAGCTGCGAGATAGCACAGTAGCCTTGACTTGGTGATCTCCATTCGCGCTTCGGCAATGGATTGTCGGATGGTTGCGTGGTTTGCAAGCACCTTGCCGAACGCCACGCGCTTATGCACTCGGTGGATGATAGCATCCAACGCCTGCTCCGCAGTGCCGATTGTGCGCATGCAGTGATGAATGCGGCCTGGGCCCAGACGACCCTGCGCAATCTCAAAGCCACGGCCCTCTCCCAAAAGCATGTTGCCAACGGGCACGCGGACATTGTCAAAAACAATCTCGGCATGGTCATGGATGTGCCCAAACAATCCTAAAGGACGGATGATGTGCACGCCGTTAGCATCGCGAGGCACCAAGATCATGGAGTGCTGCTTGTGCGCTGACTCACCCCCGGAGCGCCCCAGGAAAATGAATACTTTACATTCCGGTCTACATGCACCGCTGATGTACCACTTGTGTCCGTTGATGACATACTCATCGCCATCTCTGTGAATCGTAGCGCTGATGTTTGTCGCATCGCTACTGGCAACGCCCGGCTCGGTCATGGCATATGCACTCCGAATTTGGCCCGCAAGCAAAGGCTCCAGCCACTTCTTCTTTTGTTCCGGCGTGCCATACTTCTCCAGGACTTCCATGTTGCCAGTGTCTGGTGCTGTGCAGTTCATCGCCACATTGCAAAGCCCAAAAGCTCCCAATATCTCGCAGATGGGTGCATATTCCAGTACTCCAAGATTCCCCACCTCAGGCAGGAAGAAGTTGTACAAGCCTCGTTCCTGTGCCTTTTTCCTCAAGTCTGTTGCGATTGGTGGCGAGGCTGCCCAAACAGGATGATGGGTGTAGGCAGGGTCTTCGTGAGGCGAGGCAGGCTTGCGATCTTTCAACTTTGCCACCTCTTGCCTGTATTGCTGACCATACACAGGCATTGCTGGAAGAATGTCCTCCTTGATGAAATCAATGATGCGCTTCCTGACCTCAAAGAAGTTGGGGCTGAGCCTGTCCTTGAAGGGCTCCAGTTCTGGTGGAATACGCTCGGGGTCCAGAATGTAGCCCATGGGATGCGAACCTGAAGCCATGATGAACAGGCTGGACCTCCAGCGCTCGAGTTCTGGCTCGTTGCGTGCACTGCCGCCCCCTTGATCCCTGCAGCAGCTGACACGGGACGCCACATGCTGCCATCTCTGCTCCCTCTCGCGGAATCTTTTGGTCTAGCTGACCACCATCATCATCTATCTGCAGTGGCAAACGCCAAGACGCCTACTGACACGAAAACTGAACATTTAAGTTCTCCCCGTGGCTACA
This sequence comes from Symbiodinium pilosum, assembly GCA_905231905.1. Lineage (NCBI taxonomy): Eukaryota > Dinophyceae > Suessiales > Symbiodiniaceae > Symbiodinium > Symbiodinium pilosum. The sequence goes on along the minus strand of CAJNIZ010012225.1, from coordinate 200,873 downwards.
ATGTGTACTGTAGAGATAGCTTGGATAGCTCAAGGTTCACTTTTGTTGGCTTCACATGCGCGAGCTCAGAGTCCACTGTGCGGTGAGCTCCGCTCGGGGCTGATCTCAGCCGTGAGACGCACTAAATACATCTTTTTCTGCATGTCTGCAATTGGAGGCATCCCCAACTCAGTGTTTTAAGACTTCGATCTTACAGCTTGCGACGCAAAGCTCTGTGACCCGAGTTCCGGGAAGCCAGCTCCTGATGATGCCTGCGGGCCCGGACAGGCTCAAGGCCTGCAAATCTTGGAGTTTAGGTGACTGTTTGTTGTTGCTCAGCTTCCTCCGGGTCCGATGGCTGACAGACGAGACGTTATTAGTTCATCTTGACATTCAGCTTCGCAGCTGTACCATGCAATTGACACCTGAGGATCCCTGCAGTCTCTTACAAAATCTTACATCTCACCTCACAAATGAGATTGGATCCTCAGGGAATAAAGCCTGTGAAGGGCCCCTTCAGTCGCACATTGGGTCTGGAGACCGAGCGATGCAGCTGCATGTGGCGGCAAAAACAAGTTTTGACATAGCTTGACCAAACGCATCTGTGACTTGGAGACGCAACCGCAACTCACTCAACCTGGCCCAAGGCGAATCTGCAGTCAATATGCTCTTTGCTCCCCTGGGCTGCTCGTAATGAGGACAAGTCCTGAGCCCACGTCGACCACGCCCACGCAACACAACTTTTCCACGACATGAAGGCAGCCATGAGGCTCCGACGATCTGGGAATGCTGTACAAATCAGATTGAGCCTTGTTCTCATGGGGCATTTTGCACCTCGTGAAGGTCAGAATGTGTTCGGCTTGACAAACCATTTCCCAACTGACCTCTGCAACACCTGCACAACGTTGCGTCTGTCAGCAGCGTCGCGCACAAACAGTTTCGGCTTGAGACGTGCCTCAGAAGCCCAGCATGACTGACTTGAAGATCTGGGGACTCTCGTGAATCTTGTTCAGCAGTGCCTCATCGCTTTTACGGCGGTAACTTCTGAAATGTGCAACCGGTATGGCACATATGACACACACGGATTTCACAGAGACATAGCGCCTCGAACACTGGCCCGAGCCTCTCATCGTCATGGTAGGCCTCACGTCAGACTCCCCTCATGCCGTTCCAGCAGTACTCACTCATTGAGAGCGTAGCTTGTAGCCTGTCCTAAGCCATGGACACGGAGTATCCGAACTTGACTGACGCAGTTCTCTGCGTTGATGTTTCCCAGAGCCTGCCATACAAGCTAACGATACTTGCAATGGTAGGAGTTTTGTATGCTGTCAACGTCCGGGCTGACTTGCAAACACAGGCTGACTGAGAGTGAGAGATCTCCAGCCAGCTGCTGTATGAGACAAAAACGAGCCACAGATGGCGACAGGTGCCGCGTACTCGACAAGACCGGGAATGTCGTACTTGTGACCGAGCACGACCTGAGAAGCTTGCGTCCGGAAGGTCTCCGACGCAAGGCGCATGATTTATTCCATGGACCCATATCGAGATGCGTCTGAGCAGTTGAATTGAATTAGCTTCACCTTTTCGCCTCGCAAGACTGTATGAGGACCGCATGAGGACCTTGTCTCCATCAAGCTTGCAGTTTAGGCTATACCACATCGCCATGATCATTCTCGTTCCGCTTGTCACGGCCTCCACCAAGCTTGGCCCAAGTGTTGTGGAGCGAACATGAACTAAAGACAGGCCCTTCGAATATTCTACTCTAAACCAATTCTATATTGCAGATGTTGTTCTCATGTTGCGAATGCATGCTAATTTGCATTGCTGCGATGATGTTTAAGGCCGCGCGGTTATGCTGGGCCTTGGCCTGATGCAGGTGATGTGGTCCGGAAGCGAACAACACGCATCGCCCCACCCGAGGTTCAACTAGTTCATCTTGATCCGGATCGTTGAACGCCAGCTGTCCTGCCAAGATGTGGCGACAGCTGTGGCGTGTCTGCGCCCAAGTACCACAGAACTACCACTGACGCTAACTCCCGCCTCCTTCAAAGTTCAACCCCTTTGTCGATAGGTAGAGAATCGCGCTGTAATCATAGTAACCTCCCGAGCATGCTCACAGCCTAGCAATTCTCTGCGCACTTGTTGCTTTTCAAAGCTTGCGGGATGAAGTGCAGGAGTGACAATTATGACAAAGTGACCGAACAATAGCTGTGCCGCTTAACTTCTCTTGACGCACTGCAATGGTAAATCCAGTCAGGATGCTCACATTTGCCTTGTCCACGTGGCAAACAGTTGGACCACGATCCTTGGATCCCATTTAGTGCCATCACAGATTGTCACAGCTTATGGGTTCCGAGTTTTGCTCCATTTGCGTCAGGCAGGATTCCTTGCAACTTTCACCCTCCATCCGTCGGGCCGTATTTGAAGCTCGGGTTCTGCAGAATGAGGGCAGCGCGCAGCGCCAAAGTTCTTTTTCATTTTAACTTTAGACAACTGTTGTAACCCTGCTTCTCGTTGCTGTCCGCAGCTTACAAACTATGTTTTGGCATGTTGCGTCCACGCGCCTCCTGTAGCAAAGACCCGCATGCCTGGTGTGCTGCAAAGCCAGAAAGAGTCACGCGTTCGGGTCAAGCATCGTAACTGCATTCACCTCCAGGCTTCGTGCGACGTAGCAGGGCACCCACCATGTGCAGACGCCGCTTCTCACCTGAGGACTCTGCTGGGCCCTTCATTGAGTTGGGCAACCTGAAATTTAGGTGGGATCCTCCTTTGAATCCCAAATTGCGACGATGCACCAGTTTGCGCATGCTTGTCCTGGACTCTTTGTGATGTCATTGCTGAAAATTATCGATGTGCAGGCAGTCAGAAGGTTGATCTCACACTAGGCACTATTTGAGCTATGTGGAAGAAATCAGTGAACACGTGAACTGCCAGCACGAGCCAAGGGTACAACATGATGACAGGATGCCGTATTATGCCAATCAAAGCACCACAGTTCTTGTATTCAATGTGTACCCAACTTGCGAATCAAGTTTCCGACCCCCATCTAGCTGCCACAGGTATCACTCTTCCAAGACAGTTTGTGATGGCAAGCAGGTACAAGGTTCGTTTCGCAAATGACACAGGTTGCCACTTGTCTGTTCCACACCGTCCTGCCTCTCTGTTTGCCTCAACATCACTCTGCAAAACATGCAGTATTAACCAAGTTATGTAGCAGCAACCGGAGGAAAGCGTGATGCTTCTATTGAGACGAGCAAAAGACCTTCGATCTACGTGGTATGACTAAATCATGCAAGCTGCTGAAATGCTTGCAAATCAGAGAGCGAACGCGATCAGGAATTTCATGCTTGAGCGGGTTGTCGGGCCAATCCTGGAAAGCCGTGGAACACTCGTAAGGAGTCTGGCCAAATGTCTCGTCAATGTGGAAGAGCGACTCGCCGTGAACATCTCTGGCACCACTAACGTAGAAGCTGGCCTCCTCCTCAGAGATAACGGAATCTACCACAACCCGTCTCTGTGGAAAGTTGGCTTGGCGAGGGTAGGTGCCACTGAACATCGGTCGCAAAAGTGACGACCTTCAGGGATGTGACCAAAGATGTCCCTTCGTAGGATCTTCTATTAACTGCTGCATCTGCCTGCAATCGTATGCCGTTGGTGCAGACCAAATCAGTGGCTCCCGGATCAAGCTTGTAGTGGCAATGATTTTCTGACGAGAGCACGGAGACCTGCACGCTTGCGAGATCATGTTGCCAGCGACCAGAACTGCCAAGACCCGCCTCTGCACAAAATTGTGCTGAATCAGCTCCTCCTGCTGGAAAGCAGCGCGTGCCTGGTCAGATTTGGCGTCTCTCGCTGGCTCGGCAAGGACATGGCATAGCATGGGAGCATCATCCAGGCCTGCTCATTTGCAAGACGGCGCAGCTTGCTGGCTTGAGCTGCCCGACATCCAGCTGACCAGGGCCTGATGCAAAGCAACTTCCCTTTCGGATTTGGATTCCATGGAGAGCTTGGGCATCAATCCAGCTGTCCTCCTCATGCGTCTGGCTGTCGAATCTGTAGGAGCCCGCTGTGCGAAACAACGCTTTTCACCACAGCGGCGTATGGCTTGCACTTGGGGGAATCTATGCGCATCTGCTGAGCAGCTTGTGCCAAATACAAACGTGACTGCATGCTTTTCCCAGGTTTTTAGGCATCAAGGTGCGAGTCACTGAAAAAACATCTCTTTGCTTCGTCGCTTTCCTTGGCGCCCAGGCCATACCACAGCCCGCTCTCTCTGCCACGCAGCCTGTGCATTCGAGGGGCATTCACCCGTACGCGGACTTGCCCATTGTTGGAGATGTTGGAGACACTGTGCATAATTCCAGGCTGTATTATCGTGCTGGACTCTTGGCATTTATGCTCTTCCGTTCCAAAAGCCCCCGTGAAGCTGTCTCTCAAACCCATTGACATTCAGAACCCAAGCAAATTCAAGCTGTCAAGCCTTGACCACTTTTGACTATGCCATTTCTTTGGAGACTGCTGCCTTACTACATGCTGGCAGAACTGGCCTGTGTAGATGTACTCCAGCATGTGCTGCACGGACTTGGTTCACCCGCAACGAAATAGCAGACTGGGCAGCAAAAAAAACCTTTCCCAAGCTTAGTATCCTTAACATTGTTATCGGTACATTTCCTCTGACAGGGGTTTACTCTAGAAAAGCCGTTATCGGTAATTTTCCTCCGGTCATCGGTAAACGCTTTTTATGAAAGGGACAAAACTTAAGCGGCCCACCAATTCTAAACGAAGAGGCGCGGGGTTCATCCCAGACCATGGCTGTGAATCAATCCGCCGCATCAACGGAACATACTGCGGCCACGAAACTTCTTCGTCTGTGTCAGAGATCAAGATCTCTCGCGCCTGGGCTGACTTGCTCAAATTCACGAGGCAAACCTTCGCGGTACTCCAAGCATTTTGCACAAAAACTGTTGCCGGCTTAGGCCATCTACTGTAAAAGCTGTCAAGTCCGTGGATCTTCCAAATGCTACATCGAGGCACAAGAAGTATCTGTGGCACTCAAGGCTCTCAACATACTCTTGTTTCCGTTTCTCAGTTGAAGGCTGCTGCAAAAGCCATTCTTGTGGGTGAACTCAGGGCTTGGCTCGGGATTCCTTCATCTCCGCCCCGAGCATCGCGGCAAAGACTGTGGATGCCGCAGCGAGCACAGCCTACAGCCGCGCTTTGCATGCTTGCACAAAGCTTTTGCTTTAAGTCGCTTAGGAATTTTAGGAATTACACTTCCGACCTCAAGCTTTACCTTGGCCACTTGGCAGACAGTAAGTTCTCGGCACGATGCACAGGGAAATGCTGCTCACCGCAAATGACCTGCAAAGTTGTGGGAGGGCAAGACTGCAGGTGGCTATAGACACAGGGATGCCAGCAGTCAGCTGTAGAGCAGGATATCACTGATGTTCCTTGCTCAGCTGACCTCCACGTCTGTGAATCTCCGGTCGCCCCAGATTTGCCTGGTGATCTTCTGCGGGTAGCCAACCTTCAGACATGCCATAGCCAGGGCATGCAAACCTGTGCCGCAATGAAGTGTACCAGGTTGCCAGGCCCCGGACATTATGTGCCGGTTCTGTCTTTTGCAGCTTGATGACAAACCTGCAGACGCTCTGCATCTTCTGATGCTGAATGAAGAGGCGGAATAATGCGGAGACACCTGCAACTAGCTACCACAATTTGCTATCAAGTTATATCGCGCATCTCCAGTCTTGCTTCTATCTTGCCTCCTCTCGAGCCATGTGCACAAAAGCTTCGAAACTTTGAGGCTTGCCATCAAGGTGGCACAGCACACTTGCAGCTGGCACCGTACCAAGAATCCACATTGATTGCATCTTACCATCAGACTGCTGACTCTATCTGGGGGGGTAGTTCCCTTCAGTGGGGGAGGGTTCCGACCCCCTCGGAGACCCAATCCAAAGATATTTTTTGTGCGGGTCAGACCTACTTTGGGGGTTCTGCACGGGTTCACTCCCTTCCAGACAGGAAGTGTGGAAATTACTTTTAACATGCGGGAACTGTCTTTGGACCCACCCTCCCGAAATAGGTCTCGGGAACCTATTCAAATATGCGGGATCCTAACAAACCTCCTGACAGATTCCTACAGATGGGGCGGGGACTGCTCACGCCAATCATGAGATTTATGTGCACGCTTCCTGAGCAGCCCAAACTTCCTGAGGCCTCACAGCTTGCACCACCAGATGATTCTCATCTCCATGATTTTGGAGGAACCTCTGTTGTCAGAAGACGCAGCAAGGAGCCCACGCTCAATTTCAGTTCTGCAAGTTCATCAAGGGCTACTCACCTACTGGATCTGGTCATGAGTCAGGGTGCGTAAGTCGCCAAAGGCTGCTTCGAATGGACATTGTCATCTTGTGTACCTTGCCCAAATGAGAGTTGCATGGGGTAAAGCAGCTGTGAGCATCGGTCGACACGCCTCACAATGCGGTTCTTGACTTAATGCAACATGGGTTGAGTTGCTTTACAAGGGTTTGTGCTCCATCTTCACCCTTTTAACCGTGGATGCTGCTTTGTATTCCACGGAGCAAACGCCAGGAGAATCAGACTAGAATGTTTTGGTTTTTCCCAATCGCATTGAGTCTTGTCCTGACTAAAAGGCCACAGTACCTGATCCCTTCAGAAATGGGAATTTGATCCTTTGCGGGCTCTATGGTCAGTATCAGTCAGTGACGTCTGCTCAGAAAGCATGCGGAAATGATGTGACGGAGGCCTGCCATACAGGTTTTCTCGCTGCTTCCCAAGTGGAAAGCTTCTGCCACTCCCCGTTCACCTGGGCGGGCTTTGCAAAGCATAGCTTTCAACCACCTGAACCTCATCCTAGCAGATATGTTAAACTTTCACCTCTTACTGCAGACCGCATGTGGAATGAAATTATCTCAAGAAGCAATGGCGATCTGAGAAACTTAGATTTCGTAGTCTTGCATTATGTCACCTGCCCTGCTTACCTTGAGTGGAGAGTTGCATGGACATGGAAAAGCATTCCCCTTGTTGGCAAGTGCCATCGGATGAGTGGACAGGCCTTTGTTGCTGGAGAAAGGTGCGATTGTGTGCTGGAGTTTGGCCTGTGGTGGAGGACAGCCACTTACCCAGTAGTGCCGATCACTGCCTGTGGAGCCATTCTCATGCACAGCGACGAGACATCACAAGAACCCTTGGAACAGCTGGTCATCACCATCAGTCATTTCATCCACTTGCTTTGGGAGGTGGGGAGAGGCAGTCCACTACAATGCTTGTCAATTAACTACCAGCTGCCGGTGTACTTGGGGCCAAGACAGCATGATATGGCGTCAGCGCATGAGCTGAGTTGAGCTGAGCCCCGAGCTTTGGCTTCCAGTGACAGACCTCTGCAAAAGACGTGAGGTTCCATAGACGGGAACGTCTCTTGGCCATGAACCTCTTATGATTACAAAGTGATGCACATCGTGATTCTGGAGCCACAGTTCACTGATGCTCTAGAGACTCTAGAGCATTCAAAATGCTTCGAACTGAAAGCAGTGGGGAGTATCTCGCGGTTGTTGTCGCTCCAGGGAGTTCTCAAAGTATTGTGTAGGCCTGGTGTTGAGAACCTCATGTGTGGGCTACAGTAATTGAAATCATAGCAACACGCAAATCCTGCTACTAATTGGCGGGAGGGCCTGTATGGGACTCATGAAGTCGACAATTGCGGCTGTAGATTAACAGACAACTTGATATAACTGGATAGCTGTAAGCATCTTCTCTGCACCCGCAAAGTTAGAGTATGCAAGCCAGCCACTAAGTCCCGAGATCCCCTAAATCCTAAACCCCTACAGTCAATCCTTCGCCAGGCACTTCACCTCCCACTCTACCCTCAGCTCAAATGTGGATTTCTCCAAATCGGGGGGCCATCCAGGCTTAATCAAGGCCTTACGGGTAGGTGGGGAGTACAAAAGCCTTCTACAATCACATATAAAACCTGACCCAATAAAGTCCTACATTCAAAAAGGCACTGCGCCACTGAACTGCATGCAGTCTGAACAGGATCTGCATCCGAGCGTCGCTGGACACCCATTCCGTCACCCCTGTCCTGCTACTTGTGCAAATAGGGTTTCCTCTACCAGCAGTTCCGCCGTCCTTCCATTCGACAGCTGCGAGAACGTGGCCCTGCTCGAACTCAAAGGCAAATGCCTGGTACGCAGAACATGAGAAGCTAACCAAAGATGCGTACTGTGTTGTTCAAAGAAGTTGAATCAAAAGGCGCTGGAGAAAGGGGTCTCCATTGTCGTTTAGGGAAGTTCATGAAAGTTGCTGAAGCTAGTCATGCAAATCAGCTAGTGCTTTTGACTGTAGCTCTTGTTTCTATGGCGCGCCTGGTCACGGACCTGTCCTGGGAGTGATGCCCAGTACTCCACTGACCTCAGAAACAAGCGACTGGTGCGTGAAGGCAGCGCTCCCTCCACCTTTCCGTGGCAGTGTAATCAAGGCAGTCGGACATGTTTTGCTTGAGGAACTGGCACTTGTCTTCTGCAAACATTGAGGCCACAGCAAAGGGTTGATGAGATGGCTGGCTTCATGATTCATGTAGTGTCCTGCAGGTTTTGGTGGCAATTCAGGCGGTAAACGCACGCGTTCTTGGCTACCCGCTGCTTCTGACAGTATCTAGTAAAGAGGATCTTGGGCGCCTGGGTGGGAGGCAATCTTCACGTTTGCGGCCACATAGTGGTCATCGCCGTAGTCGGTCTGAGTTGAGTGAGTTGAGCTTTGTAACACCCAAATTTGTGTAGCGTGTACTTGATCGCTGAGTGAAGGACCGGGATGAGCCCTGTAGAGGTATCTCGGGTATCTCGATGTCCTTGCTTAGCAGACTTCACATGGCCTGAACTGGGATGTCGGAGTGCAAGGAGGCTTAGACTAGAGGTGAGGGGCCTGGCGAAAGGCTCCGCCAGTCGCCAGGTGACGGCTCTGAGCGCGTCGGTCGAGGCTCTGAGCGCCGCCTGGACCTGACGAAGACTAGAGTCCGACAAGATCTGCACTCCAATGCCCATGAATTTTGCCCCATCTCGGGATCAGGAAGGTGCTAGACAAGGACATGCAGCGTACGTAATGAGTTCAACCTTCTCAACAAGCCACCAAACAAACTCACACCGTTTCCGTCTGCTGTTCCTGTATCCTTCATTATGCTGTTTGTCCGCAGTCCTCTCTCGACTTGAGGGAAAACACAGAAAACAAATGATACATTGTAAAATCAACAATGCTCAAGCTGTCAGGCAGTAGGTTTATCGAGGTACTTTGCATCCAGTAATCATACAAGGGGGCATGGCGAATAAACATGAATAATGCGCTGGGACTTACTCACCAAGCTGTCGTGATGATTGGAATTGTTCTTGATCCCTGGGAGCTAAGTGAACGAGATTTGAAGGCCAAATCATCCTCTGACTGACATCGTGCATCTCCTCTGCTTCAGTTGTGAACATCTCGACTGCTGGCGTCTTTTCATAGAAAATGCCATTCATGTGCAGATGCGGCTTGCTCAGCTAAATCAAGACACATGCTTGCTAGCTTTCAAGTCGAGGGCCGTACTCTGGACCCCAAGTCGATCGCCAGTCGTAAGTGTACTCGGAGTCCGTATTCCCTTGCATGGCACGTCGCAGTGCCGTCTCTAACTGTTTGCGCTGTGTTTGTTGCTGGCCTGGCAGACAAGTATTCTAGGTACACATGTGCCTGTATCTCATCGCATGCCTCACAGAAACCAGTTGTGCCATGATGCTACTCAGTGGGCGTCATCATGTACTGTCACTGTCATCCCTATTGCCCTTGAGGTTGAAGGTAGGATGCCCAGGCTGGCGATTGTCTTCATGTGCGACCCGCTGGATGCATTGCCGTTGGAAGATGCGAGAAGTTGTTTCTTTCCGACCATCCTCCACTTACCCTGGCATTCTTTTCCCAGCTGGCAGTCTGCTCGCGGCAAATGGAACATGCAATGGGGGCCATTTGGGCCATGCCTGACCGGCAGTAAACTGGTAAAGCAAAAAGCAGCGGATTCAGCTTAAGCTGCCAAACGCTGCACTTTGCCGTGGCTCTTATAAGAAGTGATTGTGGTCAGCAGATTTGGGACGCAGAGCATTGGAAATATTATCCTTGCTGACCACAACATCTTCGAAGGCGTGGTATCGACTTGATCGTTCACGCATTTCTCTTCAGCGAGGCAGGGCCGAAGCGGCAGCCCAAACAAATGAGGGAAGCAAGCTCTAGGCTATCCCTTTCTGAACAATGCAGGCCTTGAATGGCGCAGCGCTGGTTATATCCAGCATAATAAGCTGGGCTCCGGGATGGAAATTCATCCGCAGAAGACGGGGCTTCTATGTGCTGGAATCAAGTAAGATATTGCACTGAATCGTGACAATGAGTTGATGCCCGATCGTCCCCGGCTCTCAGCAGGCCCACTGACGTGTGTCACAGCTTGGCAGGCGAAACTGTGAAACGGTCTGCGGAGTCACACATCAAGGCAGCAGTTTGCTTCAGCACACCGGCAAGAACAACAGTGCACTTCAATGCTGATTCATTACAGAATGCTGTGCTGGTCAGCATCAACCATCAGAGTTATTAGATCACATGAAGATCCTTTCCGAGCTGATTCAGGAATCGCGCATTGAGCTGGCACAGCAACAACCCAATCGAATTAGGCGAGCGAGAGCAAAGCGCGCATACCATCCAGAACCTGGACTGGCACTGCTGAAGCGTTGGCTTGCCTAGTTCATTCAGCTGGCAAGGTGCCTCTCAGCAACAGAAACAGCAACGTTCGCGACAGCCGTCCTCTCGAGTCAGGAATTTGAGTTTGTTGCAATCATAGTCATTGCTGACTCTGAGTTCATCAGCAAATCGCAACCACCGCTCATGCAAGTTCTCCTGCGGCTGGCGTCGGGCAAGCTGAATCTTGCATTCCTAAGTTGCACGAGCCCTCCTTGTACAGCTTGCTAGTAGATTCTGGCGCTGCCGGCGCCGCTACACGACGATCAAGAATCGCCGCCCAGGCACGCGCTTAATGCCGTAGTAATCCAGGGTCTGCGCATCTTCCAGCACTTGCTTCCTGAAAGTCAATTGCTGCTCCGCAGGGGCCATACCTGAACTGAAGCTTTGCGCAAAGTAATGCATGTGCGGATGTGTCAGTGAGCTAAATAGGAAGCACAGCGGAGCGTACAGGTTGAGTGAATTCATGATCGGACACAAGCCTGTTCTGTCACGGATGGCTGTCTTGACATCGGCAATCGTCTTGTCAGCGCAAGCACCATCCACTCGAAATGAGGTCCCTGGGACAGGTTTGCACACTCCTCTACAGTTTTGCTATGGTTTGCTAGAGAATGCTTGAGATGTCGGACACCAGGAGATGGGGCATGGTGACAGTGGCCATTTTGCATGCTGGCTTGGTTCACAGACCTCTTGGCCTATTGATGCCCCTTTCAACTTTCAGCTTGGCTCTAGTCACCTGTTGGCTCACATTTCTGAGCACGGCTTTATACACACCTTTCACTTGCTCCCGAATGGGTCCAATACAACCTTGGCATTCCTCAAACTGGACAGCCCTCGTCATCACCCGGAATCCAAGCTCCGGGTCTGCAAATCCTCTGTTTTCCGAGCTAGTACTTTCGATTGGTGTCCGCCTGAGTAACTTCCGTCCTTTCACCGACTGATACTGATGTGGACAGATTCCGCCTCCATCAGTTTCCACAATGAACTGGCCGCAGCCCTTGAGGCGTAAGATCAACGCGACCTGCCGCACCCCATCGCCCCCACCACTTGATTCCAGACGGCCAATTGAAGCATTGAAGCATGCCAGCTGCAAGAGGCTGCAAGAATGCCCACCTGGTCCCCCGTCTCGACGCCCATCTCTTGCAAGGGTCGGCCATCTTCCAGTGGCTTGCCTGCAGCAACAGCTGGAAGTAGCCTTAAGTATGCCAGGGTTCGTCGGCTGGTGCGCGGGTTCCTGTCAATATGGTCGCCAAGTGCAGTACATTGTACATGGTTGAATGTGGCCATTCGCTAAGGGCATCAGCGCTTCCTACCCTGGCTGCTGCAGGTTGAGCATTTTCCTTGTCAGAAGGCCTTCGGCTCAAAGTAAGGTTTGCAAAAAATGGCACAGTAGTCGTTTGCTGCAGGGTGTCACCCCAGAATGCCAGGTGTGCATGTCTAGCGACCTAGCAGGCTCCACAGTTGACAATGTGTTTAAGTATTGGTCAGCAGCGGGTAGCAGCTAAGCATTCACATGATCCCCGGCCAGCCGGCCTTTGCAAACGAATAGCATCTGCTCGAAGGGGATCGACATCTTCTCATTGACGAAGGATTTAATCTCCGCCACGGTATCCTGCTGAAAGAGCTGGCATGTGCAGAGGAACCGCTGCATCTGTACTCGACGAGCATATCAGGCGGCAGAATGTCACCGCAAATGCTGCATGAATGTTCTCGACACCAGATTTTATGGGATGCCAGCCGAGCTAGATGAACCGCCGTTTAGGTATCTCAATTGACATTTTTCAAGTTCGCTTTGGTTCGGTTTGTTTCCTCCTTCCGAAACCTGGTGGAACAAGCATTGCGTTCGATACATTGTATGTCCTCCATTTCTAGGTACAGTACGGTGTGCTGGATAAGATGAGAACTTTGCTTGTCACACATGGCTCTTGTTGCTCCTCCTGATGGATTGGCGTTCTTCCTACTGAAGTTACTATTGCTTCCGTCTTCAACACTGAGGCCAAAGCTGGATGAATAGAAAAAACGCTGAGAGGCCCATGGGGCCGTTGCAAATCTCTGAGACTAACTCTTTATTTAAGAAAAAGTTGATTACCCCTTGAGGCCACCTAGCTTGTCCAAGGCACCTGTGGCTGGACTCGCACGATCCACTTTGCTCGAGCCGTCATGATCTTCAACTCCATAGGCTGCACCCGCACCAGACTGACACAAGAATCCTTGGGGCAAGGCAGATCGCACTGTTGAAATATTATGTACGCAGCAGGCTTCAATGCAGCTGTGCATCATGTCGGATCCCGCATTCATGGAGCCGGCGTGAATTCTGCAGAGTCCTAGGACACACAAAGACCACTGCTGCTGTTGCAATCTGCAGTGCATCACAGCGTGACAGCTTAGCCTGAAGCTGAGTGCGGGACTCGTCTTGGAAGATCAACGACTGCTCTTGAACCGGTATGCGCTCCTTGGCCTCGATGTCGCTCTTCAAGTCTGCAACGGTTTGCAAAGTTCTCGCCTGCGGTTTCGCATGCAAAGGCCACCAGCATATACCAGCACGTTCTCTTCGGGACGAGATCCTACAGTGCTTTTCTACTTGGAGTCTTGAGACCACAAGTAACCCCTACCACCCCTCCCCCTTCCGCCCTCGAGGTGAAGATGGCAAAGCTGAGGATGTTACTTGAGCATGAATTTCTAGCAAATGGCAGGTCCCTTATGGCCGCGTCCAGGTTTAGGGTGAAAGGTCAGCCTTGAGCCATGGCCAAAAAAATCGAGTGTCCGATCAAGAGTTCCGTTCGAAGATAGATTTCAAAATCAAGAAAAACACAACAGTTCCGGGCCAGCTTAGAACCTTCCTGCAAAAAGGCTTACACTTCAAAAACTGGGTTCTACTCAGGACGAAAAAGTTGAGGGCCAACTGGAAACCTGTTTTTCCGAAAAATAAATTCCACTTCCAACCTAAGTCCACCTCAAAAGTAACTTCGAACCAAAACGCAAAATTTCAGGACTAGCTTCCATTTCGTAAAAAAAAGTTCAACTTTCAAAAAACAGTTCTTCTCAACGCGTTCAGGAGGGCCAGCCATGAGTTTTAAAAACGCATCCAATATCAAGTTCCTCTTGTAGAAAAAAGTTCTACCCAAAATGAAAAAGTTCAGGGCCAGCTTTGGAGTCGCACTTTCCAAAAAATGCCGCCAAACCCAAATTTCTAGCCCAGCCACGTCCAGCCTAGCCTCGGAAAAAATCATTTACAACATGCGTTTCTCAATTTAGTTTTCCTGGCCGGGAAAACCAGGAAACCATACATAGCCCGGATTGCTAAAAAAAATGTCCCAGCCAGCAAGGTCAAAGCTGACCTTTTGCGTTTTGAATGCAACTCTTCTTTGTCATGCGTGTTTTTGAGAAAGACATTGAAACATTATGCTGGCTGGGCTTTCGCTGGTTGAGGCGGTCCAGGACATGTTGACTTAACGATCGCACTCTCACAAGGTAAGGTGCAGCTGAGCACAGCTAAGCAGTGCAGCGCAGCCTTTTCACACCATTCGCCCTTGTGCACCCTTCACGCCTGATGCGTTGGACTAGCGGCCTGAACAGGACTGTGATCCCTTCGCTTCGGTAGCCAAGACGTGTCATTGTGGGATGTACAAGGCGGCGTAGCCGTCGGTGCCTACCCTCTTCCCTCTGACACATTGTTGGGAGGGAGGGCGGGAGAATCAAAAAGGGCCCTACCCAGCCAACCATCATGTTGCACAGCTTTTTTGTGGCTTAGACCTGCCCACAGCCCCTACCTGTGTTTTTATGCCCTTGATGCAGTTGGATTTTTGAGCACTGATTTTGCAAGAATCTTGAAGCTCTTGACGTCTTGGGTTTGTTTGGGGGGCAGCTAGCTTCTCTGGCTTTGGCAACTTTGGCTCACAAGGCTCAAGCTTTGGAATTGTTCAAAGGGATCGCAGTTCGGCACAAAGCAGTCTCATAAAATGAAGGGCAAGGCAGTCGGGAAATTTGGGAATCTGGCAGTCTACTTCATATGTGATTGCGCCATCATGCTGAGATGTTACAGAGCAGTGGGATCACCAGCACGAACTTGTGAGCCAGTATCTTTCTCAAGCATGACCCACCGACCAGCCCAACCAAATTTCGACCACAAAACATCTACCAGTACCATGTGAAATTCGCAAGTTTGCAATTTTTCTGCGGAGAACAAAAACAAATGGCAGCACAACAACCAAGCCTGGAGCTAATTGCAAAATGTGAAAGTACCATTCCAGGACAAGCAAAGTTTGGAAAACTTGTAACTGCCAGAACTGACCCAACCCATATTGTTAGCATGAATTGATGCAGTGTTTTTTTGGGGGAACACTGGGAGTATGAATTTCAACACTGTCAACACGAAGCACCGCCCTGCCACGCTGAAAGGCTGACATGAAATCTATCCACAAAAAGCTGTTAATACCAGAGCCAGGTGAGCCAGGAAAGCCTTGGTCATGCTCTTTAGGCCGCTTGGGCTTTTTCAGTTAGGCTCAAGGCACCTGTACGACCAAGGCCCGGCCAGACACCATGAGCACAGCAAGGCGGATCCTCAGAGTCCAAGGCATTCGACTTTCAGCACTCACAAACTGACACTGGTTGGCTCTACCCGCAGGTTCCTTCAAGGCTGGAAGCAGCTGAGGAATCTTGTCAAATGACCATGTGATGCTATGTGTTGCTCAGGATCGACTCGTCTTCAATCTCGGACTGGACGATTTTGCTCAGCGTCATTGGAACCTCGCTTTCGAAACAGCACTCAACAAACGAGGTGTTGAAGTGCCTTCAAAATTTTGCTTTATTTATGCTTTGCTTCGCTTCTTGCTTGGCTCTGCATATCTCTGCATTCAGGAAGCCTCCGGCATGGCAGTAGCTGCTCGAACCACCATTTCCGCTGTGCCTGCAGAACGCATTAACACACTTGAGTTTGAGTCACTCGGACATGAAATGTGGCGCGCACTCCGATCAACTGATGTTCACGACTTACACGGACTGATGTTCAATGTCAGTCTTTGTGGATACCAGCTGCAACACCATTGCCCAGATACTCCACATGCAGGTACGTTTTCCTGGACTTTCAAATGGAGCTTCGTTGGCGACGGCCATTCTTGAAAGTCCCCGTCGCCCCCTGCAAATATGACTGAGCCTGCTCTCAACGACGTCCCCAACGCTCAAAACGTCATGACCATGTGGATTTCTTCTTTGCGCACAAAATTGTCAAAAGCATTCATGAAAAATGTGTGGCACGACCAGCTCAAACTTGAAACCCAACATGCACAAGTCTGCAGCTGATGTTGTAACCCTTGGAGACAGGGCTTATCACACGCAGAAGCTACATGCGCATGCAAACTTTGTCACTGCCACCACTTCCCAAATCG
>CAJNIZ010012225.1:111703-179954 GCA_905231905.1 Symbiodinium pilosum | reverse complement strand
ATCTCACAAACTCTGTCACTGCCCCCTGCTTGTAAACATGCGAACATAGAAACGTGGAAAAAAGTTCTCCCTTGGATCACAGGGTTGTACACACACACACACACACACACACGCGCGCGCGCGCGCGCCGTCCTGAATCCCTACCTAGTCTCAGAAGCTGAGCTTTTTGCAACGCATAGCCATGTCCGAGGATAGCCTAAAGCAGGCAAGCTTGATGTGCTTTGAGCTTTGCCTTTCCCGCTGGCCTGGTGGACGACTTGTCGATCATTGCGGAGCGCCTGCGACTCGTTCTCTCTTGCATTCTCTTGCAGAAGGAGAGATGCCATGAAACTTGACTGCACCTCCGAAGCGCACCGAAGCAAGGTGCCATGGTAGCGGACCGCAGCCAACATCACCTGGCCAATCAACGCGGCTCTGCAACTCAAGATTAGTTCGGGCCTGCGTTCAGGTGTATGAGCCTCTCGATCAGATCTGAATCTGGCATCTGCCCACTGAATTGCATTGCCGTTCGACTTCACGGCTGCCAATACGACTTGACGGTCTTTACCTTCAAACCGCGAAGTCTTGGGGTTCGGTCTTGTAACATCCAGGTGGACACAACTGCAGCTCTGACGCGGAGATCTGGTCCCACATGCTTGAGCGTGCAGCCATCATACGACACGGCCGCGTGGGCTAATTCAGCATCTTCGCGCAAGGAAGCATCGAAGGTTGGCTCTGCTATGACATAGCCTTATCTGCGCAGAACGGAGAACTGTTTGATCAAGCATCGCAGGAACTCAGCGTCTCTTTCGTGATGTGGATGGGCTCAGGTATTCAACAATAAGGTCTCGCATCAACGATAAATGCAGGACTGTCTTCAAAGCTTGGTGACCGTTTTGCTCCAGGGCTGCCAAGGCCACATCATGGTCCCTGAAGAGGCAAGCAGGCAAAAGCAGGCCGCTGCTTCCGTGTTTTCTAAAGCTGCTGTCCTCTGAAGCTCTGCAGAGGCATAACGGAGAGCCAGGCCATTCTGGCGTACTGCCTGAAGTACGAGCTCCTCAGGACAGATCAAATCTGCTCTCCTTTTTCCCACATATTCCCACTCTGTGACGCAAAAGACTTCCATCCTTGTCAGCCTTCAGCACCAATGACACGAAAGACAGGGCCAACCCATTCTTCGACACCTTAGGGAAGCAAGTCCGCGATAAAGCAGCAGAATCATGACCTGCCATGGTATGCTAGGTTGTGCGTTTGAAGATTCCTTGTTGTTCTTGTTTGCTCTTTGCCTTACGCTTCAGCAAGCTGCAGCCAAGTTGGCAATACTGAGCAGTTGCCGATTTTTCTTCAACTGTAATTTGGTTTTGCTTTCTACTTTGCTTTCTACCGTTTCCCCGCTCTCGCCTACGACATTTTGCGGATTCTGCTGAAAATAGACTGTTAAGAATAATCAGCTAGCTCCTTTGTGCCTTTGTGCTTAAGACCTACCCGTGGGTAAAAAGTTTTGTGAGCAGGGACTCTAATCATGGATGCACAAGAGGTCCCTGCATTATCTTCTAGCAGCAGCGTGCTATGATTGTCTGGATGCCGCAGCCATGGCCACATCGCGGTCCCCCCGCAGCTCTTCGGCAGCCAAAGCCAGCGCATCACCGCACCGTTGGACCTCAGGAACTGCCACAGCTGACTACATGGTGTCATGACATGTCATGACGCAGGATGGCTCTTTGTTGGCTTATCGCATCTTTGGCAAGCTTTGCACACCACAAACAGAAAACCACGCGTGCTGCAAACTTCCAACTGGTAATTTGTCGATGTTCCAAACTCTTCAGATATGCAGTGTGGACTTGTAGCCTGCATGAAGCATGGATTGCAGCTGAAACTTAGGCTTAAGAGAAACCAGGTTTGCGAGAATTGATCAAGCGTGAGGCGTTCATGTTTCATATTTAGTTTTGCACAGGCGTTCCTGAAGTTGTGCAGTTCAGTGAGCGCATCAATTTTGATTGCACGTGGGAAGTTGCATAACTCCAGTAGCGGAGGTGGCACATGCTTGGATCGTTTTGTGTCCCATCTGAACTCTTTGCACTCCTGTAGCCGGTGGGCCTGCAAAAGTCCACATGACTTCCACATGTTTCTGTCTCTGTTCCTCCACACCTCGCTCAGCACGCATCTCAATGTGCGTTGAGCTCGCGACATTTTGCGCAGTTGCTTTTGTTGCCTATGTGCAGAGGACATGGGACACTTGTGAGAGAAATGTGGAATTTCTGAGAAGCCAATATACATACGAGATAAAAATGTTGCACGGGGCTTGTAGTTTGAACATCACTTTTCATGCTCTGACCATGGGCCATGGTCGTTGACATTTCTGACTCTTGGAGTGCATGTCGGTAACACCTGAAACAACTGGGCTCCTCCGTTTTCAGATCTCGTCCAAGGAGCTGCGAGCACGACGAGTTCTCTGTCAGCTTGGACCTCTTCCGGAGCGAACATCAGCTCCATGCCATCCTCCAGAAGAACCCAAAACGCATTCAGTCCAAAGTAGCTCTCTGCATGTGCTTTTGCCCCAGCAACTGGCCTCCTGCAGAGTCTGGGCCCAGTACGCCCAGCTCTCGGGAGACAGCTTTGGGATGCTTCGGAGCAGAGAAACCTCCAAGCCCCCAGCAATAGGAGAAAGTAAAGATGCCGCATCCGGCTCCTGCAGCTGACCCAAATGTTTTGTGTGAGTGCCTCAGCTTGCGCAAGTGGATCTCCCCGCTTGCGAAAGCCGAGGCAACTTGGAGAGCCCTTCACTTCACCTCTACGTTGTTGCGTCAATGGACTTGCTCCTCGTTGCCCAGCAGAAGCCTCTGCTCCTTGGCTGGTATTCCCAGCTTCGCTTGCAGGGCATCCTTCACATCCTGTCGTGACTGGACAAATCTGGATCACAAGCGGCACGCCCTGTTTTTTTCTGACATCCTCCTGTCCTGCACGGCGCAAGGAGCACCCAGTGTGATTTCACACAATGGGCCGGTGAGCCCAGAGACCCGCAGCTGGAGCTGCAAAGCGACCATCTGTGTGAAGTTATTGCCGATATGTGTAACAACATGTGCAGCTTGGCGTTTGTCTACAGTGCTCCGCTACTGTTCTCAAAGTGGCACCGCTTGTACGTTGTATTGAGTCTCATAGTTACAGTCCTCTCACCTATTCCATACAAAATGGAGCGCTCTTCGCCAGATCTGTCCATTCGATGCTGAAGACTGGCATAGACTGGCATTCCACACGCTACTCTCAGCCCGTGGCTTGGTGGCTGCAAGTACGTACAACGTTGCATGCCGTCAGCAAACCCGTGCACATACACTTCACACGGTAAAACTCAAAACACACGTCATGGCCGAATTGCAGCAGCCGTCTGGACAACATCAGGACCCGGGCGTGCTTTGTGTCTTGACCAGTGCCCGGGGAGTTCCCGTCTCTCCATCTGCCTGAAGTAGAAAGCTGTGAAAGCTGAAGCAGTTCGAGTGGAAGTAATTGAAGCTATGTACAAAGCATGGCAACTGCACCTTTGCTCTGCGCAAGTAGTTTCAGAATTGTGCTACCAGCTACCAGCGGTACGACTGTACGAGTATCAGCGGAGGCATGGGTTCTCTCAGCAGCTAAGTGTGGGACTGGCACAAAGCTCGGACGGTTCGGGGACCAGGGCTGCGCCTGAGGATGTCGTTGCGACCACTGCAACATGGTTTGTGGCGCGCTGGGCAGATGCCAATCTGATGCCAAACGCTTTAGCTCCTGACTCCAGCAGAACTTGAAGCCAGAGGTCCAGAGTTCAACGGTGCGATGGTCAACTCCTGCCAACGAAAGGCCCCAATCACTGACATGCTGGGTAAAAGGAGGTCAGGAAAGATTCCTGAGACTCCACGAAAGTGGATGTAGTCGCCAGCATGTGCCTGGCTGCTTGACAGCTCTCATGTTCTCGAAGAAGCCTCAATGATCCCGCTGCATAGCTTTGAGCTTCACAAAAAGCCGGAAAGGCTTCTCGGGCAAAACCTGGGAGCAGGAAGCCATGTCTCTCAGCTCCGACTGACAGGCACTCGCTTGGGATAAGCTGCTTCTTAGCACAGGCAACGCCCTGCACTCTTGGGGGGCCACCCCTGTTTCCACCAGCGCAGCTCGAGCTCGTGCCTGTAGAACAGGCGTAGCAAAGCACCATCCCACTGTTGAAGATGGCCGACCATGGCCGACCCTTCGATAAGGCCTGCTGAGCATCGTCTTCAGCTTGGGCCGCTCGCTCGAAGGCCTCTGATTGCCGCGGCATTGACATCAAAGGAAAGCACCGCCATGCCATTTTGCCTGAGCGTTCTCGACCTTCAACGACTCGTTTGAAGAACGAACCTAGGCAGAAACACTACTGAAAGAATGGCTTAGCTGCTGAGCCAACGTGCAAGCGCACGATGGCGACGCACGAAGCTGGCTGCTTAGTGCAAACGCCAAATCACAGTACTCATCTCCCAGAATCGCCTCAACCCCACAGGATGTGGAGGCAAGTCGTCAAGATCCTGGCAACCTGCACCTCCTTGAACAGGCAGGCCACCCTCAGTCAATTTGTCAAAGATGGGCCGTGATGTCCCTGTGTGGTAAGCTGATGCATCTTGGCATGCAGTAGCCAAGGAACTGGTCCTTGAGCCTCTCGATCCGCACCTTTCCAGGAAGCAGCATTCTTCGGCTTTGGCTTCTAGCACTCTAATCGCCTCATTGGAAGAGTCGCGATCAAGCATCGCAGCCTCAGTACTTCTCTCGGTCAGTTCGCAATCTCATGAGCAACTTGGAAAGAACACGCTTCTTGCAGCCCCACACCGCATTCACATCCTGATGAACCAGCTCTTTAGCTTGTTTGACAGCAAAGCTGGTAGCCGCTTTCGACGCATGTCGGAGTTCAATGCACAAGGCAAACCGGCAGCTGCCAGAAACGTTAGATCCGCTCTGAGCTCATCCGGCACAGAAATTCTGACACATGCCTCATTGCTCTGCCAGCAGCTCCATTGCCTGCTGTGCTTGAGCAAGATGCAGAACAGTGAAGGTGTGAACGTTGCAGCCTCTGGGCTGTCTTTGACAATCCAGCCCTGGCCGTGCTTGAGTTTCGTGACCTGCCACTCGCAAGAAGGCAGAAGTGTGATATTGATATGATTACTCTTGCAACGCTTTAGCATGCTTTAGCCGAACTGGCCTCCAAGGGTCCTGCAGCCTTGGGAGCCGGGCTCTGCAGCAGCGAAGTCCGCCGCAGAAACTGACAAACTCTAAGAAGACCAAATTGACAGCGCCACCCCTTCATGCTAAGATGCACGACGTTCCAAAAGGCAGGCTCCAAAGACATCAGCATTGACATCGAGTGAAGAAAGAATCACGCCACCAGAATGTCACGACAGTCTGGTGCAGAAGTTGTCGGAGGAAATCACGCGCTCCAAATTATGTTAGGCTGCACTCGGGCCAACTAGGAGATCAGTAACCCGAAAACACCGGAGAATGCCGCTCCAAAGACAGGACTTATCTCGGAATGGCGCGAATTTCCATTAATCATTTGAATCAGATTGACTTGGCACGTCTAGACTCTGATCCGCTGGCTGTTCGCGTCTGAAAACTGTGTGAAACTGGTGGCAGTGGCTTAACTGCTTCGAGACAGCTGCTTGCCAAGCTGCCGTGGCACAAACTTGTCAAGTACAAGATGCGACGGCACAGGGCCACAAGGCCGGGAGCTCAAAAGTGGCAAAATCTAAAATTGAAGTTTGCGAGTCAGCACTCTGCCTTCTCTGCCTTCCTTTTGAGGCCTTTCCTGGGGAGATCTGCCCGCAAAGCGTTCAGCGCTTGGTTGCGCTTCTCTTTTGACGAGCACTTGGCGCTAGAGAAGACTTGAGGGTCCAAGTAGAGGTAGAGTCCGCCCTTTGCTGGCAATAGGAGGCTTGGCCCAGCATCAGAGACGACACTCTCAGCCTGGCCAGTTCCGAAATCCAGGAGTGGCCGCTTCGACGAATTGTTTACAGCCAGTTTCATGTCAATACCTGCTTTCTGGTGGATCTCCTGCATCAGCTGATGTTCCAGCTTCTTCTCGCAGGCACCGTTCAATAGTTGCCAGCGAGCTTTCTGTGCCTGTAGCGAGCCTTCGCCTCTGGCTAACGCCTCGTGCAGCGTGCTGGCAATGTCAGGCAGCGTCAGGGTGTTCAAGTTATGCACAATTATGCTGGTGAAGGTCATGCCACCTCCCATGAGCTGGTTTGCTGGAAGCTCCAGCGCCTTGCGAGCATCTAGGAGGAACATCATCTGGACAGTACCCTTTGCATCTGGAGGGAGGATGTGCTTGGCCAAGGTAAACAGAAGGTAAGCACAAAATGCCTCCTGTGTCGTTACCCACTGGTCTTGACCCGATTTCGCACTGGTCGGGGTGGCTTCTTCTTTGATAGCTGCTAGCTCACCATCTGAGAAGAAGATCCTATGTCTCTCCAAGCCTATTCTTGTATGCAGAAACAAGGTGTCAACCACAGGAGCCAGCACCGGCACTAAAACTTTGCCAACCATGCCCATGAGCCAAGACTGAGACAGCGGCTTGCCAAGCTCCTTCTGAGCCAGCTCTTGCACCATGCTTTCTTCCGGGATCAGACTACATATCTTTTCCCTCCCAGAGCATGGTGCCGCAATGGCCTCTCCACGCGCAAGGCTTGCCCAAAAGGACAGAAATGTCCATGCGGAAGTTCCATCGAAGAGCATATGCGAACGAGAGAATGCCAAGATACTACTTCCGTCTTGATATGTCGTCAGCTTGACGGTCATCAACGGTTCGCGACCTGCTCGAACTGAAGGGGGCCGGCAGTAAACTGCAAAGTCAGGAAGCTTGTATTCCTCGACAAAGTCTGGGGCGGTCTTGTCTGAACATCGGACAACCCAGAATGGGACTCCCTCCCCATTGAGTACCACCTCATAGCCATCACCATTGCTGCGAAGCCGCCCTGCCATCATTGGAACAGCTTGGAGTGCCTGCTCCAGTGAAGTCTTCAACTGCGCCACATCTACTCTTGAGTATCGCATGACAATGGCCGGGTAAGTCGCGAATGGTAATGGCATCATACCAAACATGCTGTCTCCAGCCCTCATCTTGACAACTTCAGGATCCTCTGTACATTCCGTAGTTGTCTTTCCATGGGGACGGATGATGTCAAGTTTCTCTTCAAGGACATTCGGTGGGCCTAGCAACCCCTGCGAACATCCATGCCACGCTTTCCAGGCCATTGCTCAACAACGACCACCTAATTTCTAATTTGAGGTCTTGTGCCAGAGCTGGAGGTCAGCCTCACGGTGGAGAAGTGTAACGCCAGCAAACTAAATCTCAAAAGCGAAGGTCATTTATGCCTCATGCACCTGAGCCTTGTTCATTCATGCTTTGGCTTGACCGTAGTGACAACCCAACTCAAGCTCTCTACCAAGCGGAGTCTGTCATGGGCCGCATGGAATCGACATGTGGCACATTTGCAGCAGCTTAGCTCTCCATGGTGCCTCCGGAGAGACGCTGCTGACGCTGCTGGAGTTCGCCTGGGCCTCCTGCATGGCGCGGGACACATGAAAACATGCCTGGATCACAGCACGAACTCATCGGGATGCCGATGCAAGATCTTCATGAGATGCTAGCTGCTAGCTCCTTGAGGAGACTGAGCCAATCGAACCACGAAAATCCATTGCCGCTGTCGGGCTCCTGACGATGCTCAGCACTGCATTGAGGAAGAGTGGCGAAGTAGCACAGCCAAACTAAGCACCTCCTTTTCCGTAGTAGTTGCCTGCGTCGTGGTAGTGGTCCCGGCATCCTCAACAAGGAAAGCACACTGAGCGAGGACAGAAAGAGTTCGCTGAAGAAGAGGTGGAAGCAACATACGACACAGACCCACACAACTTTGGCCTTCTCAGTGGCCTTCTCAGAATCGTGCGATCGGCTAAGTTTCAAGGCAGCCTGCGTGTGATGAAAAGCGGAAAATGCAACAAACATCACCAGGCATCGCTGGGTTGGCTTCAACAACTGAGCAGGCAGCTATGCAAAGCTTGTTTTGCAAACTGAGTTGGCGCCCATCTTTGCCAGGTTTGAGAGTACTGTACAGTTTGGCAGGATTGCGGTGCTGTGAGGTGTCCAGTCAAATTTGATGCGGGTCTCCAATGTCCAATGATCAAGCATCAGCAGTTTGAAGCATGCCCCTACTGTCCTGATTCACGGCAGCCCACCGCCGTTGTCTCTTGAAACTGGCGTTTTGCCAGACGCTAAGAGCTTGTTCAAAAGCGCTTGAAAATGTCAAATCCAGAGAAACCGACTGCTTGCAGCACTTGCACAAGGGCGGCTAGAAGTAGCTTCTCTGGCAAAGGCGCCGAACTTGCAGAAGTTCTCCATTCGGAGCCTGCAAAAAGGGACCTGAATAGATCTTGTGTTGGCGCGAAGACTCTCTTCACAGCAAACGCGAGTCTCACAAACACTCGGGGAGGCATTTTTGAAATGTCCGTGCAGCCAAACGAATTGAAGTTGAAGCTCGCTGCTTCTGATCAGCTAGATAACGCATGCCTTGGCTGCTGCAGGACATTTTTTTCAATCCCAATAGAGCTGTCTCTTTTGCTGGTCTTCTAATTTGTGAAAGCCCCATAGTCCTCTCAAACCACCACATGTTCATGGTGCTTAGCCGGTCTGCCTTGCAATGTCCGTCTATGACCTGTTTTGACGAGACGCTGTGCGACTTAATCTGCAGTCCTCTCGGACAAGCGCTTGGCCCCCTCGCTCTGGTAGCTCGTTAAGGATGACATCGCCTGCGGTGGGCCACAAATCTGGCTCGCGCTTTGTGACTAAATCTCTTTGACAATAACATCCTGGTGAATGCGGTCATTGGGACAGGAGTCCCGCCTGCACCTCTTGACGCTTGGTTGCCAAGGCGGTGCGAATCTGGCGTGCGGCTTTGGCCTTGTCGCGTCACGCTGGCACAAATTATCACAAGTTGACGCACTGTTGCAAAGCCAACGCCTTTGTGACCCTTCCGGCCTTGCTTTTGGTGAGCAAGTAGGTTTGATGTTCGTGACCATCCAGGTGAGCCTCTTCTAGCAAAGAGGCAGAGGCGCTGTCATAATCCTAGCATGGAACGCGGCTTGCAACCACCATGCAAACCAAGGACAAGAGAAAGAAGGTCCCTCGTTTTTTCTACATCTGCAACAAGGCACCATGAACATAGCGCATTACTGCTTGGACTAAGCGCGGGATTGCGGTCATGCGAATGTGAATTGAACCCGTTTGCTGCCAGCTAGCTGCTAGCTCCTGGCAACAAGCTCCTGTGCAACACATGCACATGGACAGAAGCAAACCGTATATGCTTACATGGGGCAGTGCGCTGCTCGAAGTCGTACTCATGGCCACCATCGTCCAACCACGTTTTAGTTGACTGACCTGGCAAAGTGGAATTCGATGCATGTGCATTTGGGCACAGTCGCCACTTCATGTGCGGCCAGGCCCGCGACGTCAGGCGTTTAGCTGCAGGTACACAAGATACTGCCAAGTGGCTGATCTGCACTTTGCCGGGAACCCCCGTACTCTCCATTAGGTTTGCAAACTCCACTGCTGGGCCGAAGAGATGATATCGAGGTCCTGATGAAGACAGCTCTTATCTTCTAAGGCGGGCAACCACTGAGAGAGAAAATGTTTGTCCTTTCTTCCCGACAACACCCGCCACGACGTTGCCGGTGTGGATGCCTGCTCCTTGGCTAAAAAGGTTGCGTGGAGGAAGCCTCAGCCATCTACGCAAAAACACGTTTGCATCTAGTCCTAAAAGCTCCAGCGGCTCATCTGCACTGAATTGTCATCGAACACAGTCGGCACGACCCGCTGCAGTGCAAGAGCAACCTGCAGGCAAAGACCTTGTGAGAAGCCAGTAAACCAGATGCTAAGAGTTAAAAATCGCGCTCCTCCACCGCTCGCATGGCGTACTCATCAGGGAAGTTTGACTCCTCCTGATGAAGACTCTTTTTAGATGTTCATCATCAACAGCACTCCCTCTTCTGCCTCTGAAATGGGGCAACCAGAGGAGATGAAGTAGGCATCACCGATCACTTCCTCAGAGGACTTGGGCAGACTTGGCTGGCCGCACGGCTAGCTCATTTGTGCTAAAGCTCGGCATGCCAGCCTAGAGCACGTGCAGCTTATACCAAAAAAGGGCTGGTTCTACCTGTGGTTTCAAAGCATCCCTTCGCGCCTAGCTGGCAGTTAGTGCGGGTGCGTAACCACTTTGTAGAGCCCCCATTCCAGTATGACCTCGTCGAAGGCAGAGTATAGCAGGTTCAACAGCTCCACCAGCTCCGTAGGAGTGATGCCTGGTCACTGCATGTGTGCTGCCAGCCGTGGAAGACCAAAATGCATCTTGGGTGCGAGAGCAGAACGCAGTAAAACCTTTCAGATCCTCAGATGGATCTGCGGGGTCGCATAAAATGTCCTATGAGTCATGAAGCACAGAAACGCTGGGGCAAACTGAGGCAAGCTTCTGTAAAGACGATGCTGACATTCGGGTAATCCTCTGCGATCGGCGAAACGTTGTCCTCAATCTGCGCTATCCGCACTTTGACAGACTTATGTGTGTACAATACACAATAAAACACGCCACAAGCAAATGATAGCAAAAAAAAAGCAGGTGCCTTGGCCTCAAAAACTCTTCAACCTGTCTACAATGCTGCCATAGAGTCATTTACCAGCTCTACAACGTGAGGAGGCAGAATCTTCGCCAACAAACTCTGGCTTCCCAACTTTGTTTCCTCAGATGGAATTGGCCGCAGGGCAGCCCAATGAACTCCGTGTGCGACAGCTCATCACATGTCAAGCTCTCACCATGCACTGCCTAGGCATTCAACAGGTCTGGGCAGGAACGGTTTACAGGTGCCATGATGTTTTTTTTCGGAGGGGTTTGGAACTCCAGCAGTGCTGCTGAACTGCCCTTCCTGCAAAATCCTGACTCTTCACACAGCGGCCTTTTTGGGCCAGCTGTTAGCAAAGTCTCTGATATTTCTTCGATGCGTCTCTGCACGTGCCGCTTGTAAAAATCTGCCTTAGCTGCGCAGAAGTCGGCAAGCCCGACTAGCGTCAGCAGTTGTGCTGGAGCTTGTGTGCTCACCGCAAGGTGCACAGCAAGGTTCTTCTCTTCTTATTCAAGCTACACGCAGCCCTCTCCCCAAAAAGCAAAGAGCAAGCGCAGAGGGGCTGAGCCCCTGGGCCACTGGGCGAGTCAAGTCGGGTCAGCTCTCACGGTTCTCTCTCTCCCTCCCCTTTTGCTTTGTCTCTCTCTCCAAGTTGCGCAGTGATCCAGGTGCTCCTGCATCCTTACATTTGCCAGTGGAAAATGCTTATAGGAGGTGTTTCAGAATCCTCGCCTGATGCCGGCAGCCGTCAGCAGGAACACTGCGCCAGTGTAACCTTGACTTCGATTGCAGCGGAGTAGTCAGCTTGAATCTGCGTGCTAGCTGTAAACAACAGCCTGCATCTGCATGGTAGTAGGGCACTAGCTGACATACTCCGCAGCACGCTGACGGACTTGCCAGTTGCATTGCCTGAGCTCACAATTTGCCTACTTGCAGTGCGCAACATTCCCGACAGAAAATTATGTTCGGGGAAAGCACCTGGAGCCCAGGACCTTGCCGCAAATCTACTCGGCATGGGTAGGTTCCATGCAGCTTAAGCACAAGTTGTCAATCAGAGCCCATGCCGCCAGCGAGAAGGCGCAAAGAAGCACTCGGGCTGTGAAGGGACACGTCTTACCTCACCAAACTGACAGCCAACAAAACATGCCAGTCATGCTTATACCCAAAACGCTTTACTTTGCTGCTGCAAGCAGGCTGAACAACACGTAGAGCCCGTACATCATGTAGAACGCTGGATCCTGAGACATGTCTCGCTCCTTTTGAAACCCGCACATGCGCCATCGGCGCAACCAATGGCTGCCACTTTAAACGATGGTCAAGCACGTCACACGGAAGCCAATTCGGCAAGTGGCATTATTATAGATCAGCACATCCAAGAGCTGGATGGACAGACCCTGAAGTGCCAGCATCAAAGTTGTGATATACTTGCCACGCCGGTCGAAGCGCTCTTTGTCCTGAAGCAGATCGCCACATGGCTAATTACTAAATACTCGACACATGACATAGGAACAAGGCTTTCGCAAACTCAGAATGCACATGCCTGAGCTCAGCAAGCACAGTGGTTGTGCAGGCGCAGGATGCTCAGGCCATGCTGGATGCTGCATACACGTCACTAGGCTGCAGATGTGAACAAGAAGCAGGCAAGTGGTCAAATCCCTGTCCATCAGGAGGCAGAGGTGAATCCAGCCGATGATTTGGATTCCCCAAGTACGCACCAACACTCCCAAACGGTAGCGCTCCAAATCACCTAGGCACTCACGCCAGACGCAACAGTCCACTGCAGTCTTGCTTTTGTCATGGCAGCATAGGCGAGATGCGGGAGTCGATTTCAAAGGCATAGTCAAGGGTCCCTGCTGCTGCGATCAACAAGTGCCACGCAATGATAATGGTCCGAGCAAAGAAAATGCGCCGCTCCTGCAAAACGGTCATCGTAGCAATCCATAGCAAATGTTGTTTGATGTATTGCTAAAGCGTATTCAGCTTGGATGAAGCAAAACATTTGTGGAGGAGTCCAGCGTGCTTTGCTTGAAATCGTATTTGTCTGCTCGCAGCGTCTGAAGCATCTCTGGGGACTTGGAGGAGTCTGGGACCATGAGGAGCTTCATGTCTAACCAGTCATACCTCAGATGTTGATCGCAAGCACTGGAGCAAAATCACAGGCTAGCACAAACAGCCAAACAGGCAGCGAATGCGGATAGCATAAATTACCCCTGGAAATCTGCTGCCGCGATGCCATTTTGAAGATCGCGTAGAGAAACTACTGAGAGGCTTTGTCTGGTGCAGCTGGGCGATACCCGAAAGAAAGTCCTGCGGGCTTGAGGTTCTTGAGGAGCTGCTGCAAGTCTATCTGAGCTTGCTGGCAGCACTTCGCGGATCTTAGCGGTTTGGCCTGGCTGTGCTGCGGCATCGTCGCTATGAGTTCCTTCAGAGCGTTGCCAGCGGCTCTGCGCAGCAGTCTCTTTCCTGTGCCAACACCAAGACCCTGCAATATGCAGACTTACTCTTCATCGCCAGAATTACTCTCCGGTATCCATTGTCCTGGCATTGCTATCGGCTTGCTTTCTTCAGACTGCTCGGAGAAGTGCACCTTGGCAAACGCTGCATAGCAGTAACTCTCGAGGGCATGGAAGAATGAGGGCGGTTGATTGCCACGGCGCTCTGTGGTTTCTGCACTGTCCGACGCGGATAGTCACAGAGTCCTTGAAGTATCAGATGAAGAAAACAACTTACACAGCACCTTCCAAACATCAGCTCGCTGCAGAATGACGGCAAATTGAAGTCCTGCACCTTGCGCGACGACAGCGTCAAGCTCTGAGACTGCTCCATGACGTTGTAGCCACGAAGGAAATGCGTCCTTGCAAATGAAATATGCGCATGAATGCACCAATAAGTCATGCTCTGCGGTCCTCAAAGAGCCTTTGCCCTTGACTTCAATCTCACCACGATCCTGAAGCATGTGTTAAGAGGTTTCTAGCTGCACGAAACCCGTCTTCACAACTGCCTCCGTGAAGAAGGTGTCACTCAGCCTCGCCTGCGTCGCCTGCGTGACCCAGGCATCTGATGACTGCACAAGCAGGACTAGCAGACATAGACCGCAGGCAGTAGTCTTTTTCCTGTGCGGCTTATGGCGGCCCCTTGGCTACTTTCGCGAGTAGACAGCCTACTGTTAAAGGAACTTGCTTCTCCATCTGCTTCCAGGCAAATGCCGGGTTCCGAACACGCTGACTGCACAGGAATCCGACATTTGTAGGTTCCGGAACAAAACGCAGGCAGAGTATAGCCGCTGATGTGGAGGACAGCAACGCTCTTGTTGGCGCCACTGCCCTCCGCAGAGAGGGAGATGACAGCAACAACGTAGGAAGGATCCTTGCAGTCCCACTCTTACAGGGTTGTGGGTCGCCTTCAACGAGTCCAAGGATGTCCAAGATCGACCTGATCTTGCAGCCCGCCTGGTTGAAAGGCTGGGTGGCGGGTTCTAAAGGTCTGTAGCAGGCATTCGCTGGCCACCCCGCTTCGGCATTGCGCACACACACGCACATCTGCAACTACTTCAAGCAGATTGTGTGCAATCTCCGCAGATTCATTGAGCCATTGGAAGCACATCATACATCATCATGCTCAAAGCAAAGCGCATCAAAGCATGCTGCACATCCACAACTGCCTCCGTGATCTGGATGCATCCTGTGCCGCAACCAAATTGCAGTTTGTTGCGGTCAAGTGCTCTAAGGATCTCTTAGGTGTTCGGGAATCATGTGAAACGCTTTCCTGACAGACGGCTGCGCCGGTGCAGTTAAGATTACATATGCCGGAGCGAGAGTGATCAAGTTTGTGGGTATCCCACGCTGCTACACGTTACTACTGCGGCGAATGACTGCAAAGCTCCCGAAGACTACTGCGATGCTTGCCCCTTTGCGGGTGCTGACGGAGGCGAGCAGCTCAGAGATCTAAGCAGAAGTGAACGCGCTTATCAGGTTCCGTTCTACTATCAGTCCTGGTAGTGATGTGCTCTCCATCCGGCTGGCTGTGTTCACAGTGTCGCCGAAGAGCTTGTACCGCGGCTTGTCCAAGCCCACTACTCCTGCTTCAAGCCAGTCAGATATTTAGCAGTCCCTGTTGCTGCTTACCAGGCTTACTTGCAAGAGCTCCCGATTCCTTTGCAACTGATCTGAAGTCCTGCCCGGATTTTGCCGCTGTTCAGACCAATGCGAATATTCAGCTCCTACTCAGCGGCAAAGTTCAGGGCAAATCGCGTTGACAAAAAGAGCATGCCACATGTATAAAAGACTGATTTTTCAGAAAACATTTGCATCTGCATGGCTGGTCAACGACATGACGATTTGATCTATCCTCTCCTGCAACCAATTCTGTCAGAATCATCTCAACTCCTTCTTTCATAAAACTTGCATGCTGGGATGCCCCCTAGGTGGTCCAGCGCATGATCTCCCAAAACGGCAGAAAGTCGCTTGCCACCAATACCCTGGCGTGAGGACATGCGCTGCCCAGTGTGCTGCTTGGCGTGCGGCAGGGTAGGCGTTATCATGGACCGCAATCATCAGCGCTCCGCAGGCAAAGAGGCCAAAAATCCCACCAACTGAGACCCTGAATCACACAGGCTTGAGTTAGCTTTCTGTCTTGCTCAGTGCGCCTGCGGCGCCATAACATCGGAGGCACGCATCCTGCTGCTGTCACATGCACGCTTGCCAAACTTGCCTATGCAAAGCCGCCAACAGCCGCCAACGGTAAAAAGATTTTTTGGGCAGTTGTGCATCATGTGATACTCGTACCGATGTGTTCTGACGCATCCCCTGCAGCTTGGCCTTGCTTGGGTGCGGGTGTACGCAAACCCAAGCAAGACATGTCTTGCTATGCGCCAGCTTTCGCGACCCTGTGCCTCACAATGCTGGATTGTGCTGCAATTGCGAAGTGAGCCGCAACATCAGCGTGGTTTGCCTCATGAAAGCTCAACTGATTCCGCATTTGCGAGTGCCAAGTTCTGGTAAGGGCGCCACAAGGGGCTGCGGACAGCCGGCAACTGCCATGTAGACATCTCCAACGGTTTCCACCTTTACAGGCTACGAAAGTGACATGAGTGACACAACCCCAAGGTGAGTGGTCCTTGGAGAGTAGTTTGTACCAGGAGCATTTGTTTGGCTCTCGAATTTCCAGGTTCCTGAGGCTCATCGGATAGCCAGGTAGACAGAACGATGCGGGCATTTGGGCTTTTCGGAAACTATGTTGCAGCGGGTGCCTAGAAGGGGGTATGCTTGACAAGACCGTATAAGGACGTGTTGTAGAAGCCTGTATTAGGCGCTATGAATCAAGGACTACGACGTTTAGAATTTGGCCTTCAAGCCTAGCATGGCAGGAACCTCCACGAGTTGTCTAAAAAGCGTTTCCAACCTGGATATGCAATCAGATTTCACTGGCAACGTTCCAAAGAGAACCATGCTGCTGGAACTTTAGATATTAACTTGCCCTTGCCTGGGCTTCGGCTGGGCCGCAAAGCTGCTTTAGGCCTCTTGTTTCCTGATCCCTTCGCCATTGATCTGCTCAGATGTAAGGTCAGATTATTGGAGGATTGCTGCTGAAACTGACATGTGCCAAGATGGCAAGAACCCTTTTTTGAAGGCAGGCAGGGCCTTATGCACTTTCAGCAGATCGCTTAGCCGATCCAGCTCTTGAAAGACCTGTCAGGCACAACAGGGGCAGCTTCATCGCAGCATCTGGCTCTACCAAAAGAATGTCGATACATACCGGGAATGATGCTTCCCTGGTCCTGCGTCCTGAAATTACAAGTTCTGGAGAGCATTATCTGACCGACCCGAATGTGGCCTTGTCCAGCAATTGCACCGTGGTTTTTGGTGGGAGGAGTGAGCATATCGTGGAAAAGTCACATACCTGAACGAATATGACCTCAGCGTGCAGTACACGGCTTGTGTTCTGACAAGGTCAAGGTCAAGGCAGCAGCAGAGCAGGCGTCTAGGCCAGTCTAGACTTGCTTCAATCATCTTCAATCCGAGCATCTGTGACATCCTCGAAGTCCTGGCAGTCCACAGGCTCGTGCGCTTTGAGGGAATCGATGATGGCCTTTTACCAAGGTGTCCACAAAGCAAGCTCAAACGAGAATGGCTCGACGCGGTCCAAGCCTGCGGTAGCAAACTTTGCAGCAGATCCTCGCTCTTCCGCATCTCTCGATTCAACTTCTGACCTGTGTGTTCCGTCCATGACCCGTTGCTTGTTGGGCTTTGATGGGATTTGTCAACTTCTGCATCTGGAGCACGCTGCGCCCGCAGCTGATCACGTAGCAACAAGTCCAGGCGCATGGTCTCATCACGCCAGATTGCCAGGGCGAACCTGACAAGTATGACAGCCCATCAGCAAGGCTTCAACGACGTCGCGAATTGGATAGATCAGCATCCGAGCTTACGCAGTTGCCTGCTTTCAGACAGCGGGCCACGGCCAGGTCTAAGCCAAGCAGCTGGCAAATGCAAACGAAGGGTGGAAGCAGTACGTCTCTGAAGACGGTGGCTCCGGCTCCCGCTTCTTCGTTGCACTCGTTCTGCGCAAGAGTAGGAGCATGAACAGTCCAGGCCATGACTTCATGACTTGCCTACAACTCTTCCACACCATGCGCAAACCACTCCATGTTCGTGACAGTAGCTCAAAGCAATACATGCTCAGGGTCGAAAGATGCGAAATAATTCCTTGGAAGAGCAAGGTTGCCCACGATCACAGGGCAGAGGTCAAATGTTGGGCTCCAAGACCCAATGCTCATGAAGAGAGGAGAGACAAGGGATAGCGATGCAGTCGGTTCGATCCAGTGATGTGCGTCCCATCTCGCATCATGGCAAAAACTGAGGCAAACAATCATCCCAAAACCAAATTGCTCTCCCCTCTAGATGGAAAAGCGTGTGTTTCTTTCATCTCCGCATTTAGAGAAAACCGGCATCATTCAGCTAGGTGATTGGTTGATCTGAGGTCAGTGTTGCCGGGGTAGGCGAGACATGGGAACCTGAGACTGCAAGGTCGTGAGTGGCAAAAACACTTTGCAGACTCAGAGTGAGAGCAAGTGAGCAAACCAGAGTGAGGGCAACAGTACCTAAGAAACGGCTAACGGCTGACTACCTGTACGCGCAAAATGCCTGATCGAGCGTCAGGTCAAAGTCCGGATACAGCCTGAAAAATCCAAATCAAGCTGGCATGATGCAAAGACAATGTGCAGGAAACGAATGAGATAAGATCGCCGCATGAGGAAAATGTAGGTTGGAATCCCACAGACACCCGTCACCAAGAGGATCTCGAGAATTCCGAGGGGGCTAAAGTTGTTTACCTGGGCACGAAAGTATCAAACGATTGACTGTCACCAACGTCCCGAAAATTGAGCTCACGATCTACATCTCAAGGAATGTCACAAGCGAGCAAGTTAGTAGATCTATGTAGATCTAGCAAGTCTTGCACAAAACACAAGCTGCTGGTCTGAACGCTGCATATGTTGTGGGCTTGGGCTCTGGAATGTTCGGACGGGGACGATGGTGCTTCTGGAATTTGCGCTTCAAGACACGTCTCTACCACCAGGTCACAAAAGCTGTGTGCAACATCAGCAAGCCCGAGGTTGACAGTGGACGATGCCACTCTGCAAATGAAACGGCCACGCCTGGGACATGAATAAGAAGCAGGCAGGAGCACTAACGTCCAGCTGCATGTCCAAACTCACGCGGGTCAGGGCATCAGGTTCTGATTGCTGAGGACCAGACTCTGCAAACAGAGTGCCAGCACCAACACAGGCCTGGCTGTCATGAGGTGCTCGGCTATTGAGCTATGTCTGGCCGATCATATTGGAGGGCTGTGCTTTACTGCCGAACCCCCAAAGCAGGATACCGCACATGTAGCATGTCGTCAACCCTGACGAGTCTTAGCCTTCAGCATCCTTCAGTATGATAAGCTATGGACACTTCCGGATGAAGGCCTGCAGTTGGAAAGACGCTGCCAGAAGGCAAGGCACTGCCACGTAATGAGGCCTCCAGTCCACATGTCACCGTTAGCGTGACAGGTTAGCCCCTGAAAGGAACAGCTCCTAAGCCTATCACTTGCTATCCGGCTTCAACAAACCTTCTAGCCTAGCCAGTAAGGCCTGAAGTGATAGCCACTCTCAACAACATCAATGCTTCCGGGAATCTGTATGCCACATAGAGTGGGAGGATGAACCTTGTGAGCAGGGCAGTTACCAAGCAAAAACCTACCAAAGTCCGAGCACAGCAATGCAGCCAAGTCGCCCAAGCAGCAAGGCAGTTCGGACCCACTGTTCTTGCCAGATGGCCACAACCGCCAGTGCGACAGAAATGCCGGCCATGATTGCGCTAGACCGGCAAAAGGCAGATCCTCAATGTGTAGCATCATCAAGGCAGCCACACATGTGCCCAACATATCGGTCAACGTAGCCTGTTCTGCAGCATACTGCCAAGTCAAGCATCTCCTCCAAACCAAGTGCCCTTGCCGCATTAGTCGGCAAAAAATACCCATCGAGGATGGGCCGGACATGACGGACATCGAGCTCTAGGAGCTGCATACATCTTTTGAGCAGGATGAGGGGGCGAATGGTTGATCGCGCTTCACGAGGACGCGGCAAAAAATGTGACAAACATCAGGACAACAAACATGGACGACCATGCAACAATGGCGAAGTACACAGCGGAAAGAGAGGCGGACGAGGAGCAGGAGAGGGAGGTGCAGGAGCAGCAAGGAAGACGACGACAATGGTGATGACACCGCACCACAGCATGACCACGACGTGACCACGGTTACGACCCTCACGATGATGACAAGAACAATCAGTGGTCATGACGCTCATGCTCGTGGTAGTCTTTGTGGCTGATGAGGGTGATGACAATGAAGCTGACGGGGCTTCGGAACATGATGCAAATAGATTGCCGGTGAGCACAATCAAGGCAAGCGACCGTGGAATGGTAGGTGACGCCCAATGTTGAACCCGCTTTCCATATGTGTTGTGGCAGTAGCCAGCGAATGGAGGAAAATGGAGGAAGCCCAAGGCAACAATGAGGAACGCGAAAGTGACAAATGAAATGACAATGACACAGGAATGGCCATGACGGCAATGACACTATTGACTCTAATAATGAAAACGACAATGAACGGCCCTCACAGCAACAATGATGATGGTGAAGATGTTGATCTTGTCCTCCCCGCCGCAAAGAGAGTTTGCGCCGCCAGTATGGCAGGTTGAACCCGGAACCTGACAGGCTAGATAACTTACACATTGCGTTCAGAATTCAAGACATGGCCGAAATCGAAGCAGCTGCAAGGAGACTATCGGCCCCAGAGCGAGCTAGCCATCAGAACGCCGTGCTACTTGCTACAAACGATCGCAAGTGACAAGAAATAGCCGCGTGGACAGAGCAGGTACTACAATACTTTGCCACATTGCACAGCTCAGTGCTTTGACCGGCGTCGTGCTCAAACGTTTGCGTGCTGGAGCTACAAGGCCTTGTCGCTAGTGCAGCACGAGCTCCTCAAACTGGTCCACAAAGTCTCTCACAGAAATGAGCGCGCGCTCAGTTTGATTTGGGCTGCAAATGCAGCTAAATTAATTTAGCTTTTCCTGACGCCCTTTTGATTGCCTTTAGCTGCAGCCGCCCGTGCCCCTGTCTGAATTACGTCAGGCAAATTAGGCGGGCCTGGGCCTTGAACGCGATGGTTGACCACGCTGTGGTCGTGTTTTCGATGCCGTTCGTGCTGAAGTTGTTCAGCATCCACGCATTCTCCCCGAAAAGGAAGTCTGCTGTCCAACATGCACGAGCTACATCTTTAATCATCCTCAGCCTAAGCGCAGACTCTAATATTAAACGACGTCCCCCCCCTCTCCCCCCCTCCCTCATATTAAATAAGCCAAGTCCCGAGAAATTATCTAATATTGGAAGCTGAAGAACCAATTAAGTACATATTGAAATCGAATTAAAAACCATTTAGATGCACAGAGGCATATAGCTTGTAGCATGTCGCAGCAGCAGCGGCTAGGACGAAAATTACAACACAAGCCAACTCTACACAAAGGCACCAGCCCAATGTCCTCAGAAATCAAATCACTCACTCGCGCCGCCTTCTCCAACATCAGGCTCATGTTGTTGATTGATTTTGCTCGGTGATGTCTATTTTGGCTTCTACCATGCATATTGAAAGCAAGGGCTATTCCAGTCAGCGGCAGGAATGATAGGGTCACTAGCAACAGCAGTGTACATACGGGATTCTTTGCTGAAGATGTGGGCTCAAATCTTCGCTCCCTGTCGCCAGATAATGTCAGATGAGCAGTCCCCCGCCTGTAGAGCTCCAGGGGAGGTTGGACCAAACCCTCCCCAACCCCTGTGCTAGCGCACGATTTGCTGCGTGATCTTGCTCACGTGTAGGAAGATGGTAACGGTGATCTTTCTTTGTTTCCAACGCTGCACAGCGATTGCATCAACAGCTCAAGGAGGAGGCTGCCGAGGAGGATGAAAATGATGGGAAGGGCGCCTAGCGGAAAGCAGAAAAGGTGTAGGAAATTGGAGTATGAGATGGCAGATGATGCCGATGCCGGTGATGATTTCGGGATTGCCGTCATAATCTTGATCTGTTGCTATTTCAGCTCTGTCCTGACCCTCAAGGAGGCCATCTCTACTGAACACTTCACCCAATCTTGAATCCACATTTGCAAAAACAAATCGATGTGAAGCTTTCAATCCCGCCCACTGCCCCACACCCAACCCCCCCTTGTATGAATTGAATCCATTGCTGGTAACTTCACAACTTGCTCCTCTATTTTCTGTTTAGCTGAAGCCAGAATAAACTAGCTTTCATGACACTTTGCGGCTGAGTCTCGGAAAACCTCAAACTTGGAGGCACCAAATCCTTAGTCAGAGCATTTTCATGTAATGTAATGGATACAGAGCTCAACGGCAGCCATGGCAGCTGGGTGGCTGTTTTCCATGGCGGTGTCGAAGCCTGGTTTGGATCTCCACTTGTATCGAGGCACCAAGAAACATGACCTTTCAGTCAAAGCATTTGGCGAGGAGAATGAGCAAGGCAATGGTCTAAGCCAGCTATACGCAACATCGCCAGCATCATTTGGGCATTTTGCCCACATGTGCGGGAAGGACGCAAAAGCATTGCCTTGTGGCTTGCTAGCGTAAATTTCTGAATACAGCGTGATGCCTCTTGGACAAACTGTTGACAGTTTGTTGGACACTAGGATCAAGCTTGTTCCAGCCTTGCCTACATGCAGCTGATCGTGCTGCGAATTCACTACAACAATCACTTGTGCCTTGTTGTGCTTCGTCATGGAACTAAAAACCCCCGCGGCGCGAAACTCTGAATCGGCAGATTCTGTATTTTGGCCCCTTGCAAGCTAGGGTAGCGCTGGCGACAAGGCATGAGTGTAACAGCATGACTTGGAATTGAAAGCCCAGCGACCTTTGCACGACGACATCTTCTAGATCTTCCCCAGCGCTGCTCCCATGCACCTGTGTACTGTCCACGCCGACTTGCAGCTTGCGGATACAAACTTTCTACCGCAGGCTGAGCTCTGGGCTGAGTACGAGCTGATCCAAGCTTTCTGATAGCCTGAGCTGAGTCTACGTTCTGCGATCCGGAGTTCTCATCAAGGCAGGGTGCAACTTCTTCGGGCCTCAACCCCAGCAAGAAGGAAGGTGCAGCAAGCGCTAAGCGCCTTCTGCGTGCCGAGTTGTTGTACTTCCGCTCTTCCTACACTACCGCGTGCGCATTGCGAAAAAGGAGCTCAAGTCTGCCAGAGAGGCAAGGGCAATCTGGAAGGACGAAGAGTCCTGTGCAGGTGCTATTCCCCGACTTGCCTGTCCAAAGTTTGGATATCCGTACGTCCTCTCCGACAAATGTAACAAGCTTTAAGGCATCTCCACTTGACCTATGCAGCCGTTCGAAGCTGCAGTGTTAATGTCCTGCCATGGCTATAAAAAACCTCTACAAGTCTGGATAGTCTACCGGTTCTACCGTCCCGACACCCCTAAGCGGCCACAAGGCCACAAGGACACCGGACTGCCGGCCATCATGCTCGTATTGCAGGCTCTGGTGCGCCAAAAAAAAACCCTGCAAACCCTGGGCCTGATTCCTGCCCCCGCCCACCGCCCCATGCGTGACCCTTTCAAATCACATGTAGATCAGAATGTTGGCATGACATCAATCTTCTGCAATTCCAGCAGGCAGCATGTGCGAGCTCCGTGCCTCGACTGCCGGGGGCCGTGGCTCATCTTCCATGATTGGCGCAATCCTACGCATCGAAGGGCCACATTGCCCAAGGACCAACAACCATTAACTTGAGTGGGTAATTGTAAGCTAGACTTAGGTTCACCTTCAATACGCTGTCACAACCAGCTTTGGCGAGTCGCTAGTTAGTGTTCAGAATCACAACATAACATTTGTCGGAGCGTTCGTTCGTGGCAGCTCTGCTGTTCATGGCTTTGGTGCAACAACGCTGCGGACACATTTATCAACAATCTGAGGGAATGGTGCATCTCACTGACTGTAGCAGCTTGTGGCCTGCGCAGACGAAATCCACAAAACGCTAAGCAGTCGTCATAGAACGCCATGGTCCATGCCTGCTTTACGCCTGGTGTGAGGAGGTATGGCTCTGTGGCGCCACTCACCAGCTGGGCAGACAGAGTCGCCTTGCAGCAAGCACAACTCCCCACCGTTCAGTTCTCACCGTGGACGTGTTGCCTGGAACGGCAACGCCAACAGAATACCCAAGTCCGTCTCAAGCGTCCAAATGTCGTCTTCTGTCTTGTTGAAGCCATCTGGAACAACAGCCCGACGAAAGTCCTGAACTGCAGAGAGCCCCTCGTAAAGGTAGTAAGGGCGACGTAGTCTGTCCTCCAGTGTTCGAACTGGCTTTCCATTGACCTCCGAAACAGCCCGGCAATTGCACACCCATGGTCACACGCATGCCAGGCAAACAGAGAAGTGCCTACGTGCGTGGCACAAGCTCGTCCAGCCCTTTACTTTTTTTGGACCGGTAGCAGTTGGAAAACAAGCGCTCGATCCGCAGTATGTGCTCAGACGTTGGGCTTGCAGAAAACCTCACCTCAGTTAACTTAGCAGGCTGTGATGACGGGCTCTGAATGTAGCAACTGCACATGGACTTACCTGGGCGATCCACCTGCTCTGTGCCAGCAAGAGGCTGCCCACCACCAAAGTAGTGTAGCCAGAGCTGGAAGCTGATCGTGCGCAGAATTGCAGGCCACTGCTGTAGCCCTTTGTCTCCTTGCAGAGTGCATCCAGAGTGGGCAAACAACAGACAACAGACAGCCGCATGGAAAATCTGTCCTGGATAACTACAGGAGGCGACGCAGCTGCAAACACCTTTGTCACGCTGTCTATGCACATGTACCTAAAAAAATGAAACGTAAGAAAGAAGCACTCTGACTTCAGCTTGCGAGGTGCAGAGACGTTGCCGGTGTCTTGTTTCCACCGTACCTGCCAGCAAACACCCACGTTCAACCCTCTGTGGTCAGCCAGGTCTCATGTACAGAAGCATCATGGTTTCGACGAAGGGTCCAGAGGCATCACATGGAACCATGAATGAAACCTTCTCCTTACCCATTCTGGCCTCCACTGTCTCGGCCACTTGACAGTGGCGCCCTGGCCGCCGCCGCCCAATGCAACTGAGCTCCCGCTTTGGAGAGCTCGCCCGGCTGTCTGCGTTGGACTCCAGCTCGGCTGGAGCCAGGGCTGCAGCCAAGGCTGTAGCCAGGCTGGCAGCGAAGGCCTCCGCTGAGGCGCGGCTGTCACCGTCACCTTGGACACCGAGCACCTTCATTGCACCTTCCATCTTCCAAATCTGCTCTCCAGTTGTCATGTGTACCAGCGCTAGAACTTTGACGAGTTGAGGATGTCGCCAGGCGCTTCAAGTGGTCCGACTCCGGAGCGAAAGGCGGCTGCTACCGATTGCTCCATGGCATCCATGGCCTTTGCGCGCAAGTCATCATTTACTCTCTAGATGGTCGTTGAGATCCCATGATCCGACAAATGGGACACGATCTGCAATGTCTCAATGATTGGTTATAAAGTGGAAAGATCAGCAAACGTCAACAACCCAGCTCTGCCAATCCCAAGCCAAAATTGCATTTGAAATTGAATTGCATTTTCCCCCAACTGCATGCTGCCCCCTCACTCTGCCCGAGCGTCGCGAGCCGCCTCTGGCCATGACTCTTCCAAGTCACAAACCTCGAAGCTACAGGAAGAAGTGACGGCTAAGACGGCTAAGCATAAGCATGGCAAAGGATGAGGAAGGTCAATCGACACACAATCTACACGGCTGTTCGAAGTGCAGACAGACCAAGCGTCTGGGCCCTCGAAGCCATGCTGGGCACAGTGCTGCAGCTGAGCCCTCCTTGGCGCAAGTAAACTATGATGCCTGGGCATGATCTGCTTAACGCTGCACCCTGCACCAGCAGAATGGCACTGGCGGCTAGCGATTCCAAACAACAGCTGCCAAAGCTGCAGTGCTGTCTCATCCAACGAAGCACCACAAAGGAAAACTTTGCAGCCACCCCGATCCTTAAGCAAGCTTTGCGCAAGTGCTGTGACTCTGGCTCGCACTTCACGCAGAAAGTGCGAAGTCTCCTTGATACTCACTTGCCTATTCGGATGCGGGGCATCCTACTTGCATTTCTTCGATTTTCTTCGTTTAGCATGCAAACACATTGGTAGCTAGCATCAGCAACATTAATTCGCTGCGACACTGCGGCGGCTGCATCAAATGCTGTCTCCTTCCAGGGAGGTTGCTCAAGCTCAATGGTCTGGCTTTGGCTTTGACGGGTTCGCTGGGATATGCTGGGATTAGGCTTTGGAGCGGAGCACCCGTGAAATAGCCCTCGCCTGCCAGGGAATTCCACAGCGCTCTGCAGCCTCCAGCGCGCTACCAGGTGCTGCCACGGAATTCACAGCCCTGATGCTGAGCTGTCCTCGGTAGACACCTGTGCAAGTCAGCATGCTCACTTCTCAGAAATATGGCTGAGGTACTATGTCAAATGGGTGTCGCAACTCTTTAGACTCACGGTCCCTGATTAGAAATGCAAAGGTTGCATGAAATCACATGCTGTGATGAGCCTTCTACAACAACCATAGGCAGAGCCCGAAGCCGTTCAAGCGGTGGCGGGAAGGTAGAACTGGAGGCTTCCGCAGTCCTTGCTCCAGCGCATGAAAGCTATCTCATGCTTCTGATCACAAGCACTACAATGGATAGAACGCGGGCACACATCCAAGACCTGGAAAAAACCCTCGAAACTGTGCTAATTGTTGCTGAGGACGACATCGGCTCGAGGCTTCTCGGTAAGAAGGATAAGTAGCCCTGCACCCGATAAGCCTGACCATGCAGTTTTGGCACGACTCCACTTGCCGTCTCCGGGCAACAGGCGTCTGGAACTGGCATACCAACCTCTGGCGTTCCGTCCTCTCCGCACCGTCCCCAAAACACAGAAGCTGTCAGACCTTTCCCGAACTCGTCCCAGGCGCAATGGCCAGTTGATGCAGTGCGTGCATGGCGGGCGTCAGACTCGCTAAGCGGACGGTTCTGGAGGCCCCTGCGCGATTGCTGACCTCCACTGCAGCCCACAGCCCTCCCTGCGAAAATCTGCAGCCATCTACCCTGCTGATGATAGCAGCATGTTCAACGACACCCGAAAAAGTGCCTCTTCGTCTTCTGGGAAGCTATGCCATTGCAAACCAGCGATGTAGTTCACGGCTTGACACTCGCATCATTCTACAGCGCCTTCCTAGTTCCTGCACCGTCCCCTCACACAAGTATGGTGTGCTAGATGCTAGCATGCTTCCTACAAGCTTCCTGCCCATCGTCCTGCCGGTCCAGGCACGGAGCACGGTTGATGGCATTTAGAAATCGATAATCATGGTTGAAGAGGTCAACAATCAGGAGCCTGCCCCGAGTCCAAGAGGAGCTGCAGCATGGCCAAGGCCGCGTCAAGGCAAACACCACCCCTGGGCCAGGATGGTTTCCTAAACCCCTAAACCCCAAAACCAAAGCCCCACCCTAAACCCCCCTAAACCCCTAAACCCTGAAGCCCTAAACTGGCCGCAGGCCTGGGCCGGACCAGGCAAGCAGTGCTGCAGGCGGCATCGTGCCCTGGACCTGGCCCGAAGCGCAGCCTCATCCAAAGCTCGCTGGCTTGATCGTATTGTAAATACGGTTGGGTGGGGGGATGCTTCCGTCCTTCGGGGGGGGAGGTCCCTTTTACCCTTTGTGGAAAGCACCATAAAAAGCGGCCCGGAGAGGAAGCATCTTCAGGCTTGGTTTGAGGAGCGGAGTGCACCGTGAGTGCACGAGCCCGAGGCGAGCATGATTATTATGAGTTGCCCACAAGACAAGCTCAAAGGACAAAGCCAACCCATCCAGAACTGACCCTTCTCGAAATAGGGTGCAAACTCATTTAAAGGATTTCAAAGGAGGTTTCTGGGTCAAGCGAAATCGCTACAACTGCCAATCCTGCGGGACAATCCTGCTTACATGAGCACAAGCAATACAATGGTTTTACATTAACTGCTACGGTGCTGTACATGCGCTTTCCAGGAAAGGAAATGAAGGTAAGCTGCATGAAGTTTGAAGGAGGCAGCAGCGCACTGGCCACCTTCGGTGTCAACAGCTTGAAGAAAACATTTTGGTTCAAATCGCATTCAGCAGCTTTTGCAGGGAATGGAGAGCTATCGTGTATGGAATGTGTGTGTGTGTGCGCGTGCAGAGGACGCTAATG
Organism: Symbiodinium pilosum; assembly: GCA_905231905.1. Lineage (NCBI taxonomy): Eukaryota > Dinophyceae > Suessiales > Symbiodiniaceae > Symbiodinium > Symbiodinium pilosum. The sequence goes on along the minus strand of CAJNIZ010012225.1, from coordinate 152,532 downwards.
AGCAGTGGCCGAGACCCTTCGAGCCGTTGGTTTCCATTTACTCACGGTTCTATCGCCTCCGCCCCTTGCGATAGTAGTTTGCTCAAGCCTACAGTGAACCATCTTGCAAAAATTGTACTGACGCAAACTCTCGCGGGTTGATTTCGGACAGCGAAATCTCACTTCACTGACGCGGCCGCAATATGCCACGATTGGAACCACCTTTGTGCACACGCTGTCTCGACCAGGAGCGTACTCCCTTATGTCACAAGGCACAGGGCAGGCATGCAGTACGCAAGCTTGCGCTTGGAGCCAAGCATCCTGTCGCAAGAACTGTCACCATCAGAATGCTCACCACGTTTCTCTGTTGCGAGCTGTCGCGCGCACCATGAAAGCTAGCGCGGCGCATCGTTACTTCAACGTTTACAACCATTGCAGTGCGCGTGCAAATCGGTACCAATAACTGATTGCAGGTGTGTTGGCACACTTGGCATACTTGCTCGGGTGTGGGGATAATCAAGCGATTGCTACCACTCGACCCACTTGCAACACTCTTGACCCACTTGCGACGCACTTGACGCACTTGACGCACTTGACCGACTTGCGACGCACTTGACCCACTTGTGATACACTTGACCCACTTGCGACGCACTTGCCACACTCGATCCACTCCCTTCCCAGCTGCCGTAGTCGTCCTAGGTCAAGTGGGGCAAGTGTGGTGCAAGTGAGCCAAGTGCGTCGAGTTTGCTGTGAGTGGGCCAAACGGGGCAAGTGCGCTGCAAGTGGGCCAAGTGTGTCGAATGTGTTGCGAGTGGGCCAAGTGGGGCAAGTGTGCTGCAAGCGTGCCAAGTGTGTCGAGTGTATTGCAAGTGGGCCAAGTGTGTTGCAAGTGGCTGTATAAGCCTGAATCCACTTCCCAAAAGTCTCCCTCAACATAAATAGAGTTTGAGGGAGACTTTGCGTGAGGCGGCAAGCCAGAAAATGCTGTCCGAAGTGGGTCACCCGGGTCAGGCGGATCGCCAGCAGACAGGAGGCTGTAGAAGGCTTGAAAATCGCAGCAGTCTCCCTCACACAGAAGACAGTTTGAGGGAGACTTTTCCGGTGGGACGATTGGGTTGCCGCTTGCAGCCCACTTGGCCCACTTGCGGCACACTTGCCCTACCTGGCCCACTTGACCCACTTGACCCACTTGCACCCCACTTGACTGACCCACTGGACAGACCTGCAGCCCACTTGACCCACTTGCAGCACACTTGGCGCACTTGCGGCACACTTGCCCTACCCGGCCCACTTGCAGCCCACTTGGTCCACTTGCAGCCCACTGCAGCCCACTGCCACTTGCCCCAGTTGCACCCCACTTAACCCACTTGACACACTTGCAGCACACTTGGCCCACTTGCGGCACACTTGCCCTACCTGGCCCCACTTGACCCACTTGCAGCACACTTGCAGCACACTTGCAGCACACTTGCAGCACACTTGTGCCACTTGCACCCCACTTGACCCACTTGACCTACTCAGGGACGTGGACCAAGTGTGTCAAGTGTGCTGTAAAAGCAAGTGTGCGAAGTGTGCCAGCACACTTGCAATCGGTTAGTTTATCCGGAAAAGCAAGCGTGCCAAGTGTGCCAACACACTTGCAATCGATTAATGATATTAATGGTTCCCGCCTGCGCTCGCAATGAACCATTGGATAAACTTGGCAGACACCCGATTAGATCGAACTGGTTAATTAAGCAACTGAGACTCTCATCTCAGCCCTCTAACTTGCTTCATACTTGCGCAGATACAAGACGCCGATCACAGCTGGGCTTGCAGGTAGCCGGGTGATGCTTGTCAGCAGAGTTGCCTGCTGTATCCCGAGACTCTGCATTCCTTACAGCCCTTCATAGATCCCGCAGCCACACTTATCTCCCCGCGCCTTGGAGATTTCTCGATGCCGGGGCGCCATCGCGCTGATGGCTGTGAGCGTGTTTTGCCTCATCTCTCAAGGCTCTTGATGTGGAGACACCAACTCAGCGACGCCCACTACGCAGTCGAGCGTCCCAACTTTGCAGAAGCTGCAGGGACCCAGAACTTCCGTGGGAGCGTGGCTGTCGGAATGCGACAGCTGCAGCAGCTCATCTCTGACTGCACAAGCTCGAGTCTCTTTGGACTCAGTGGTGTGCCTTATTGGTACAGAGAACACAACAGCTTCAGGTGCGCAGCTTCCACGCTCTGCATGCCATGTAACCGAGCAATCTCATCGGCATGATTCAGTACAAGGATGTCGGCATGCTGGAGCTGAGCAATGCCTCGAGATCCTGACATAGCTGCTGCCGCATAAGATTGCATGACCTATAACTGTTACAGATTCCACTGCAGCACATTTTGCATGAAGCAACTTCTCATGGGCTTGACTCCAGCCGTGTTCAGTCCTGCGCCTGGAATTCCTGCGTCCTGCATGCGCAAAGGGCAGATCAAAAGTGAGGAACCGCTCAGACCGTTAAACACGATCCCTTACATCTCCTTTGGCTCGTTCAGGATGTTGTGAACGCGCTGCAGGTCTACCACGCAGATGACTGCTCGCAAAGCAAAGTGTGCTGCGAATAGTGCCTCGAGTAGCGGGACTACTGTGCGGTAAAGCCCTTCATTGAAGTCCAACAAGATCTCACACGATCTGTCCAGTTTGGCTGCATTGTCAAAGACTTGGATAAAAGGAATTGGATCTGCCACGCCAGTTGTTTCCTTGAGGCAAGATGGAAGTTGCAAAGGCTGCACACCAGCAGGGCTCAGTTGCAGCCAAGAAGCGATGAGCAGATGCGTGAGCTTCAGCCTGAACGACTGACGTGGGCAGATCGCCACCAGCGCAAGGCTTCGCACATGCTGCATGTCAGGCTGAAGACTGCTCAGCACTCGCCCGCCAAGAATTGAACCTGGTCACTCATCCTGGCGGTGACTCAGGTCGGTCAGCAGGCGGGACAGGTCCCCATCCGGAGAGCAGCAGAGGCAACCTGGCAATTGCACAAGGGGGTCCCTTCTATTAAGCAGCTTCAAGCGCCTGATCCGAAGTCGAACACTTCAGAGTAGTGAACGCAAGGCCTCAGGACGAACACAAGCAAACGCAAACGCTTCTTGGCAAAGGCTTAAAAGGCTTAGAAGGCTTGGAGAGCTGCAGAGTGCTCTCCGCCAGAGGCGATGTCTCCTGAGCAAACAGATCAACCAAGCTTGCACGGAGCAAAGCGAGCAAAGCATCTTGCACAAACCATCTGCACACAAAATTACTCAGAGTTGGTCTGCGGTGGCTACACAAAGACTCAGAGAGCGGCCAAGCCGAAGGCACGAGCATGGCGATGAATGCAAACCTTGCTGTCATGCGTCTCGGTACATGCGATAGAGCAAAGGAAGGACCGGATCGAACTTCGCGGAGTGTTGATCTTGATTCGGGTCTACTCATTCTGGCCTTGCAACTTGCATGCAGAGCCCTGGTTATTGCACAGTCACACACTGCTTCCCAGCGTCGGCAGCGCGCGCTGTGCCATCCAGCAGCTCCCGCAGCAGCGCTGTCTTTCCACAGCCCGGGAGACCGGTTATCAGCACTGCAGAGGCCACTGGCGCCGTCATGAACTCAAAGGCTGAAATGACGAAAGCAGATGCGATGGGTATTTATGGCTACTCAGTCTGTTCGGTGGCGCTGACCATGTCATTGACCATTGATCTTTGACCTCTTTGCCGTTTGGAGCCCGCAGTAAAATCGTCGAAGAGTCGGTTCAGTCTTGGATTTCTTGCTTCTTTTGCGAAATCAAAAGATCTTCACCAGCCTTTTCAACTGTTGCGCCCTCCCCGATGACTTCCTTGCATGCTCGGAACTCGAAAACAAAGATTGATGCAGTTGGCACTCCAGGCCTGCGAGTAAGTGCTCCATGACGGGCATTCAAGTCTATAAAAGTCTACTCCTAGAACGCCTTGGCATGAAGTGCTGCGAAGTCGCACTGGCATAGCTTCCAGGGCGGACGTAGATAATCCTCAGCTGGGACAAGAATAGCGTAATTGCTTGTGAACAACAATCCTTTCGTACGCACAATGCCTGGTGACCGCAAGCTACACGTGCTTGCTGCCTGTATGCACACAGCGTAAGATGCGCACATGAGCCTTGGCTCGAAGGCTCTTTCCGGAAGCAGCCAGCGCGCGACGCGCGGAGAGCCTGTCCTGGCCAAAGCCTGTACCAGGGTACCAAGCATAATGCAGAAGCATATGCAAGGCATGCGCAATTTACAACACAAAAGTCTTGCACCTCGCCAATGTGATTCTGCGTCATTGCCATTACCTCAAGAGCCAATCCAAGAAAATCTGGGCTTGAGCATTCGCCGAACGGATGCAGCCATAGCACGCCAACGTCGCCGAAAATTTCCTGAAATTACTTGCTCTCTCACATGTTCATGACATGTCACGTGCATGTTCAGTGGTGATTGCGAAGCGGCAACTGTTTGACGGGCCCATGCCCGTGCCTGTGGGACGCCGTTGCTCTGAAAAATATGCTGGGAGAACGTATCAGGCCGAAGTCTGCTTCAGTAAGGGTGAAGAGACCTGGGTCGAGAAGTGAGGCGCAACGAACGACGGCAGGGGCGTGCTCAACGACAGACATAAGACACAAGTGGCCGCTGCAAGTTCAAATTGCAAAGGACAGCGGATACAAAACCGAAAGGTGCCAAAGAACAAGTCTTTGCATGACGTCTGGCTATCAACCGCCGAAACAATAATGCGAGTCAGTCGGCTTGGCATGAAGGCAAAAACCACCCTGCGAAATGAGACCAACAGGTACACGAGTGAAAGGCACACTCAACGTTGCGGTTCACAAGCTATGCTCAGTTTCGCTCGACACATGACTCATGGAACTTTGCAGTATGAAAGCACCATTGAAAAGAGACATACCAGTCAGTGGAGTCGAGGTATGCCAATTCAATCGTTCAGCATGCATCCTGCATGCGGCAAAAAAGGCGCATCCGCCCTCGAAGCATCAGATGATCCATGAAATCAGGAGAAAGCGAGAAAGATACGGAGGTGTCAGCCGTCAACAGCTCACTGCAGCTTACTGGATCTCCTCTCACCCCGGCATAAACCTCAATCACCTAAGGATCACCACAGGGCGAGCGGCATATTTTTGCGTGAGCCCCTCCGTCACAGGCTCATCCACATACCGGATGCCCTGCAGACATTCAACGATGGCAGAAGGGCTAAAGAACATGGAAGAAGTCGGGAACATGTACGAAGCGCCTGCCTGGTCAAATTCTGGCGTACGGACGGTGCTCACCTTGCCAGGATTTGCCATGCCAGGCCGGACGGCAGTGAGCGTTGAACTGCCTAGACCTATTGAGTACGTTTACCGTCATCAGATCCTGGCGCTGAAGCTTTTCAACAAACAGAGCTATGAAAAGCAACTACTGGTCACATGCCCTGATTCGCAAACTATGATGCGGAGACAACACAACCTGACTCGGAAGCTAAGCCACCTGATTCGGAAACTGAAATGTATGTATGATTCTCAAACAAACCTGGACATCTTGATCCAGAAACTGTAGCCCTGGCTCCAAAATTAAACCCCCTGATTGGGAAACTAAACAACTTGTTCAGAAACTATCCCACCATGATAATGCATGCCTGGGGAACTAGGTTTAGAAGTACCCCCCCAACACCCAACCACCCTCACCCTTGGGTGGCAGTAAGTTTCTGAATCGGATGAATAGGTTCAGTGAGTTTCCGAATCAGGGAAGTCAGTTGTTGAATTGAAGATTGTTAGAATTTGGTTTCCGAATTGGGGATCTTTGGTCTTCGAATCGAGGAGCTTTCGGCTTCCGATTCGTGGAATTCATATCTTTCTTACATGCGATAATTTAGGTTCTGACGAAACTACATGCAGCAAAGAACTTATCAAAGCAGGCCTTATGCAGGCGCTTCCTACCCCGGAAGCAGGTCTCGAAGGACACCTGGCGTGAGGCGTAGAATCATCTTCAACAGTCACCAGCTTTGCCCACTCTTCAATTCAAGTTCCTCGCATAGGACTCGCTGCCTCGGCTTCCAGGTCTTGCTGGATGAAGAAGAGGTCGTCGAGAGCAGCCTTCCGCTGAGTTAGCGTGCTGGGACTCTGGAGTAATCACCTCAAATGGCGCCTTTCCCAGCATGAGCTCCTTGATGTCAGCTTTGCCGAAACCATCCAATGCTTTGCCGTTGACCTTTGAGCTGCAAGCATGCTTCACAGGCCGCTCTGCCAAAAACCGCCTGGGCGCGCTTCGCGCCAACTTGTTGCGGAGCATGCTTACAGGCTTTGAGCGAATATAAGATCAGACCCCTTCCACAGCTACTTTGAGGTGGGGTGGTGTGGCTTACGCAAATCCAGCGAAGTGCTCTAATGCTGCACCTGGCAAAAGCTCTCCGGCTTCAAGGCTGGAGTGCAGCTGCATACAAGAAAGCCTGGTGATTCTGGAACTTTTTGACTTGTTGGGACTAAGAACGGGACTGACACCAACATGCTGCCAGGACGGATTTCAGGTTCGGCCTGGGGCTTGCTGTGAAGCGCGGCATGTCAGCACTCATGTTTATAGTCAAGACTGGCGTGCTGTCACCATACGGAAACTCTCCAGGAAATGTGATGGAACACGCGATCGCGTAACATCATGCCCTCGTCGCTAGCATGCATCACGTTGCGCCCAACCTTGCTCATGAAGCCATCCTTGTGAACGCGCCCAATGTATACGCCCTCCTGCAAGAAATTGCAACATGCACACCTTCCCTGATCTTCCCTGTGACTGTGGACAGATCCCCTTGTAGCTAAGACAAATGCGGCAACAAATCTTGTTTTTCCCGCAGGCTTCCTTGCAACCCCCGGTGAAGCTGTAGAGGGCCTGCACATGAACATTCATGGCTTAACCATTCATACAATCAGGTAACGAAAGAGACAGGGCCATTTCCCCAGCGTAGATGTTGATGGCCTGGTTGGGATGCACTGTTGTCAGGCCATGTCCAGGTGTCCGGAAACCTGAGCAGTCTCGAGTGGTGGCCACAGCATGCTTAGAGCGCAAAGTGCCCAGCCGCGATGAAGGTCAGGGTTTCGCAGTGGCAGCGGCAGCGTGAAGAGCAAAGTCAGAGGAGTTTGGGGGGGCATTCACCGCCACACTTGAGCGAGATATGGCAGAGACCTGCTTGACTCAGCGCTTTGTCTCAAATGAGCTAGCAGCCCAAGCGGCGCCATGGCGCTCCGCGCTGCTCCTGGCAAGTGGATTTCGAACTTGCGGGGACGACATAGATACGAGATCATGACGGTGTGAAACTACCATCAACGTCAGAAGTTCCAAAGCGCAAAGATCCCCAGCTGGCCTTCAAGTGAAGGTTGATCAACGCCTTGCAGCTAACCAGTCTGCGCCGATGAGAATAGAGCACAGATAGAGCACAGCGGAGCCTGAACCCTGAATGCGGGGATCACGTAGTTGATGTTCTCACCTTTACCAAGCTTGTGCTTTGAGTGGACTTACTTGCTCTGCTTTCTGTGACTTTTTCTGCTCAAACATGTCCCATGTCCCATGCCTCGAGTGGCGCCAGCAAAGTTGACACCGAGCACCTGTGCAATTTCTTTGATCATGCGGCTCTACAAGCCATGCATGACCCGCGACTTGAGCACACTGACAAAGCAGGCCTCTGTACCAGCATCATCCAGGAGCGGACCCCCACCTCGTGACCATTGGAAAGCTGAAGCATGGACCTCTGTAAAGAGATGGGCTGAGCTTACTCGTGAACATCCTGTGCATGTTTTAGGTGGCTGGCTGTTCCCTGGTGAGATCGGAGCAGTGGACCTTATCTCACAAGGCCTTATTCACTTATCATCGTCCCAGCTCTTGGCATCTCTCGGTCTTGGCTGAGGCATAGGCTGAATGCAAAGATTGCTGTTCACAAACTCATTTCCAGCAACATTGCCTGCAAACAAGGAACATCTGTCTCTGGCTTGCTTTTTGCACTCAATATTCTGGCGTGTCGGTCGTCTACGATGTCAGAGCAATCGCAAAGGCAGCAGCGGCTGCTGGGCAGCGGTCATTGTGCAAGTGTTTCTAGCAGTAGAGGTAGAGGTGAAGTGAAAATAGAACTAGCTTTTGATAATGATGAGGAGGAGGAGGATAAGGAAATGGCAATGGCCGTGGCGAAAGCAGCACGAAGCAAAAGTTGGTGTTGTCTCTAAGTTTCCAGCTCCCTCGAATCCATGTCAAATAACTTCAGATTGATTGCGGTTGGGGTTCCCTCGCAACCGTCAGCAACCTCCACCGCTGGCTGACATCTCTGTTGCAATCTGAATCTTTGTTCGCCGTTTTCCTCCTACGAGTAATAAACTGAAGCATGCCGCTCTGCTGTCATGCTGCGCTCGATGCCAAGACATCCCTACATTGACATACCATCCACGACCCATCTTCCCGTTTCCCATTGTCGCTTCTCGCTTTTTGAAAAAGCTGTGACCGCAATTATTGCCAGTAGCTGCTTGCATCAGGCGTGATTGGCACAATTCTGTCAGCCCTTTAACCTGCCCGCAGCCTTTTGAGATCTTCAAGGAGTTCTGACCAAGAGGGAAGCCCAGAGCGACCACATCTTGACCCATCTCGGCCACCCTCTGCGACCTTCACAAGTCTCATATGCGCTACTGAGGAATATATTCCACTAAGGACGCCTAGTAGAACTCTGAGCCCGAGGCAAAGCCAAGGCCTTAAGCTCGATGCCCGACTTCGCCAAGTCTGCTTTGAATTCCTGGCAGGCTCCGGACTACTTGGGCTTTATGATCTCTGGCCACACTCGAAAGCTTGCTTGTCTGCGCATGCCCTTACATGCCCATACTGAAGTTCTCAGAGAACCCTGCAATTCACTTCTGTCTCTCTCTGAAGGCGAGCGGGCATCAGTGCCATCTTCCATCTTTAGCCAAATACACATGGTGAAGGCGTAGTGGCTTCTTGCGGGGAGTCAGCTTAGGCAAAGCAGAGGGTGTACAGCCTTGTCGGATTTCAATGTCAGTAGAGCGAGGTCAAACTTCGGACCTGGTCAGCTACAACACTCTCCGCCGACCAACTGCTGCATACTCCAGAAAATACTGCCTGCTGTATCTTATGCTCACCAACGGCTTGGTCTTTTGCAGACCCAGGGCCCTGGCATGCAGATACGATGTTCACGTCCCACTTTGCCTGACCTCACAAGTCAAAAAGGACTAGAGGACCCATGCCTAGCTTTGGCCACCACATGCCAGCTTTAAAGGCCACGGCTGTGAAGCAAGAGCTGAATCTGCACCCGGAGGGCATCATTGATAACCTGACTACAAGCTGAGTCCAGCAAATATTGCATCCATGTCTCGGGGTTTTGCTTACTTATTGCCGTCAGGAAACATGCTGGTTGGTGGCTATGAGGACGTAGGGCTCAGTTTGCACCTTTCGATGCAGATAGAAACTTGCCGCAGGAACTCGAACCATATGAGTCTGTCAAGATAGGCACGATGAAGCCACTTCCAAGGCTTACGAGGCCATCCCTCGGGTTGAAGGGACGAAACCTGCAGCGCTTCAATGCTCGATCAAGGGTCCCTCAGAGCAGTCAAATTCGCTTGGCACCACGCCAGTCGAAGCTTGCTCCGACTGTCTCAATACGAACAATACCTGGAATATGATCATTTCCAGCAACATGCCAAATCCACACTTTCCCATTCTCCGATTGAAGTCTCTGGCATGCAGTTTAGAAGCTCTTTTGCAAATGATCATAGTCAAAGTCCTCCAAGCGTGCAAGGCAAGTCATGTTTTGTCAAGAGTCAACAGCAGCACGGATCAACGACTATTCGCAGCGGGGAGACCTACGGCAAGCAGTCCTGCTTGTCTGAAAACTTGAGCCCGTATCCCTCGACCAGGAAAAACGCAAGCAACGCTGCTAGTCTCACCTCGCACAAATGTGTATGCGGCAGTCAGCAATTACATGCCATTATGCATGCGCAGCTGAGGCAGGTGACCGCCATTGCAGTGGCTGGGTTGCGACTGCGCGACGCAGTCTGACCTAGCCACGTTGTAGCTTCTTCTCTCATGGCTCTCTGCGGTACAGTCTGAGGGCCCAGCGATAAGAACCGGAACGATGACCGGTTTGGATACTAAGCAACTCAGCTTAGAAAAGTTCTCCTCCGCTGTGCTTGGAGGTGCTGCTAGCTTCCAAGTACGTTCTGTTGAAATTGCTAGGTTCCATGTGGTACCATCTGATTCCATACTGCAGGGGGTACTTCCTTTGAAGCCCCTTAGCAGCCTTCGGCTGCTCTTCAATGTGGGCGGGAACGTAACTTGAGCCGGGGCAAGTGCGCGCACGGTTGGGGCATGCTTGTTGTCAACGGCTAGAGGTTTTCATTCCAGTGACCTAACAAGAACTGGGTAGAGCTTGGTTGAACAAGCTTGCATGCAGCGAGCCGCAGGCCATACCCAGACGCAGCTCGTACCGAGCAGACTCTGCCTCCCTGTAGGCCATGCCTTGCAGCATTACACCGAAACCATCCGAAACCAACATGCCACAGGCTTCTCTCATGCAGCGCAAATGCACCTGACATGATCAGGCCATGAAATCTCCTGAGCTCCCATGCCCATGCGCTCTTTTCTAGTCCTCGGCCGCGGGACCTGTACTACAAATAAAACGTTACGCAATTCAAGCACATCACACGACCCTTTGCTGAGCTTGATGTGTAGATATTGCAGGTTGAAGCCTTTGTGCCGTCTTCATTGACGAAGAAGGCGGGTGCTCTTTCATCTGGCGGGGCATCGCTGTCGCTTTCAGCACCTCTGTGCAGATGGCTTCGGTAACCCTTTGCATGAGCCGGTCATTATGTAAGTTCTGCTGCCAGGCTTTCAAACGAGGATGGGCTGGCTAGCAAGAACTCACAACTCCGAGCCGCACCAATTTCTGCAAGCATTCGTTGCAGACTTTGAACTTTCCTCTGCTTTTTCCTGACCTACAGCAGACTGGCGACGTGTCTGCCTTTCGGCCTTCCGCATGAGTTTAACAGCATGAAACTCTTGCATTCCACCTGCTCCTCTGCTTTTCTCTGCCTCATTTCGGCTTTAATCCTTGCCTGATGGTCAGACATAAACGAGGTTGTCTGACACTGCAAAGACAAGTGATTAAAGGTTGCCCGCAGGCAACCAATTGGCCTGCTGGAAGACATCGGCCTGCTGTTTGGCCTTGAGTTGACATGCTGGTCTCACTGCGTCATGAACTGCAGGAGCTCTGGATTCATCCATCCGAGTGCCCGTCGTAGGCTTCTGAAGCTTCAGCATCTTCTTGTGCTTTGAGCGCAGCATCGCGCTCGCCCTGAGTGCTTCGGTTGCAAAAGTTTGCTACAGGCTTGCCCTGGCCAGTAAGACAGGACAAGAAAATCTAAATAAGTCTGGCGGCCTCGGCTACACGCTTGGCTTCCTGCCAGATGGGCTGAGCTGTCTGTACAGACCCGGCCAAAAAAATCCCACATGAACCCTCCCATGATCCTGGCACCGCCAAAGTCACGGAATCATGTTACCCTAAGTTCCTGTTCTGTCCTCCGCTTCCAACCGCTGCTGGTTTGCTTTGTCTCGTTCTTGCCGAGCTTCCCGTGCGTCCTTCGCTCTGAATGAAGTCACAAAGGCCAAGCTGAAGAAGCCTTCTACACTTCCCCTTCAGAAATTTCAGGAAGTCCCGCTGCGCCAATTTGGCTGCACGCTCGGCTTCGGCTTGCAGCTGTCGAGCCTCTTCGATGCCTGGCGCTCGTACGCTGCAGCGCTGTGCTTATGCCAGCTCAGCTTCCTCTTTGCGGCTGCAAAAAAGAAAGACGCTGAACACGGCAACTTCTGCAAGAAGGCCCATCATTGGGGAACGGGATCAGCTAAGATTGAATCATTGAAGGGATCTCAAAAGCATGAGCAGCGCAGCGCCCTTGCAGAAATTCAACAGGCGATCACATCTGTCAATTGAGCTCTCGCTGTTGTAGGCAGCAATGCGTCACTACTCCTCTGAGATTGGCGGAGTTCATCTAAAATTTGATGGCACATGTTGAAGCAAAGTCCAGACCATCCTGTGGACTCGTTGACCCTTGCTCGGTGTTACCATCCTCCCATGCAGCCCGCTATATCCGGCTATCTGTCATTCCACTGTGGACAAGTGACATGCACAACCTACAGTTCAGCCAGACCTGCAGGGCACAAGAAGAAAGTGTTGGACGAATCCTCAGTCTGCACAAATCAGCAGATTCTGCCGCAACCCTGCTTGTTAATTTGCAGCTGTCATGGAGCCTGGTAACCTAAGACCACCTCCCACCTGCGCACTGCAAGCTTCCCTGCCCTCATTTTCCACCGTGCCTGTTGCCTCCGAGGGCCTCGACACTCCGAGGGAACCGCAGCAAGGCGCCGCCGCATCTGATCCCGAGCCAGAGTGCCAAGACTTAAGCTGCTCGGACAACCCTTCGGTCAGCATCATGTCAACAGTCTTGGCTTTGAAGCTGTCACGGGATCCACGTGAGAGTTCCCTTAAGCAGCTGGGTACAGCTGATAAGTTCTGCTAAGCTACAAGATCACCAGGTATCAACTTGCGTACAATTACGGCATAGCAAGCTTGGCAAATCAGCCCGATAAGCCTGCAGAGAAACTGAAAGAGTTCCACGTTCCAAGCATGAAGAATGAAGAATGTGCGGAACAATATGTGGGTGCTACTTGTAGTGCCAAGTGGCACTGAGTCGTGCAGTGCCAGGTTAGCTCGCTGCAAACCCGGAGTCCCACGCCACTGCACCTAAGGGACCTATATACAGAGCTGGCTGTCACACGTGAGTATGTTCAAGGAGTATGGAGTATCTCTCTGCACTTTGCTGGTTCAGCATGCTTGCGTCTTGTTCATGCGACAGCCACAATACAACTCCAAGCAGGATTCCAGCCGGCTCCGCTTGCTCAGCTTTGAAACTGCTTTAGTTCTCATTTGCTAATATTCCGGCCAAGAACTCTTTCTAGCTGAGCACGCAAAAACTGGACTGACAGAATCTGGTTCACATTTTTGCAAACCGCGTCTGCCTAATTTACGAACGCCACTGCCCCTTCTCGCATGTGCGCGAAAGGCGGGTTTGAACATATCTCGCGAAGCAGGGCTATGCGATCGGCCAATCTCACTCCTGCCTCATCTCCACCTCAACCAAGGACCACGCAATACCACTAAAACACTGCGAGCAAGGCTGCAAAAAGCACAAAGCTCTGATCCTGAAACCTTTCAGAGGGTTGCTACGAGTCTGGACTCAGGCCTTCGTGCTGTGCCAGTTCCAGAAGCTGGAGGAGCTCGGCAATTGGAGCTCCCTCCGCCCGACCCGTCAGCAGCAAGCGCAGCGGGCGGTGTAGCCGCGGCCCTGTACTGTCTTTCGTGTGGCGGTCTAGAACCGGCTCTTCTCCGGCCCCTACCATGCTGCACTGAAGAATGGGAAGTCGCACCTCTCCGGCCCTGCCCCCGCAACTCCGCGAGAAGGGCTGGAAGCTTTTGGCTCAGCAGCCCCGGCTCCTACAGCCAGCTGATTGATGCTTTTGTCGATGCAGTCACATCAACTCAAAACAAGTTTTGCCACTGCTGGTTCTGCACCTTTTGTAGGCAATCATCAGGACGACTTGTAGAGGCATGCAGGCTTTACTAAGGCATAGCGGACCTCGGCGTATTCCAGAAGGACAGGCACGACCTGTCAACAACATTCTCGATTCGGACTGGATGGCCCGTGATTTTGTTTGAACATCTCCAGACCTCTATGGTATCCTCCACCAATTCGGTGATCCGGGGATAACCTCAAGGCAGCATGATGCAATCAGCCATTGTCTTCCCCACAGTGAACGACTACATATTTTCTAGAAAACACGGGTACTGTACCATTCAGAGCCTCAGGTTGGGGAGGTTGCCAACCCTAACTCCTTGCTGACAGCATGACCTGGAGTCTTGGCCGCGGCAATGGCGTCCTCGAGGTCAAAGACAAGTGCCTGCCCGTGAGCAGCAGGTAGCAGTACATGTAGCCAGCTGCATGCTGCAAATGCCCCGAGACATGCCGAAGACCCGAAGGGCCGAAGGACCTCTCGCAGCATGGCCAAGGACTCACGGACGGATCTGCAGCCCCGAGCCACGCAGAAACGTACGCACTCCTGGCAACGCAAGGAACTTTTCACAGATCTCAGACAAGCTTGGACACAACATCATCACTTCATCCCAACTCGTGCCTTGCTCATGGCGGAATCTACGTGGACCGTTATTCCATCCTGCCAGCTTGCAGCATGGTATGGCTGCAGTCCAAGAGCTTCTAAGGCCAATGCCATGTCCTCCACAAGCCAGCGTGGCAAGGTTTGTGCCAGCTCTACACCTTAGGATGCTCCCAACTTGTAGATGAAGAGCTTACGGATTCTTATTGTTGGACTTATGGTGTCAGCTGCTGAGGCAAGGGCTGGTGCAGATATGGTCTGGCCCCGCAGGCTCTTCGAGGAATGCTGGGCCCAGATAGATGGCGTAAGATGTGACTAGTTGGCCACCTCACGGGGCACTCATGCTAATCGCAATGCCACGGTAAGTCTGCGTCACTTCGAATCTTGCGGTCCATCTTTCTGCAACCTGGATACTGTCCTCTACCAAGTCATCTGAGCTGGCTGCACGAGAGCTGCCCGCACGGCAAAGGACGTAGCGATAACGCTCTCCATCCAGTGTAGTCTCCTTTGTGTAGCCCTCGTTGTAGGCATAAGTGTTGGTCCATGGAATCCAGCCATTCTGCAGAGCAAAATTAGGCGTCGAGGTCTCAAAGTAAGCCGCAGTACCAGTGGCTAGTTGCCACTCTGGAGAGGTACCGATGAAGAAGCCACCCTGATCTTTCACCAGCTTGTAGCCGGAGTAGTCCCAGACGAACTTTCCGGAGACAAACCTTAGTCGAGATCGATGATCCGTGCATCCGAGCAGCTACAACTGCTCAACACGAAACCGTCGCTGAGACATAAAGTAAGGCAAAGCGCCGGCTGTTCATCAGGCCGGCTTCAGCGTTGTTGTAAATGTACCCAAGGTATCTCGCCGTGCCTCTAACCTCCAGGTCATAGCTTATTCAAACGGCAAATGAGTGATTCAGAAGACACGGCAATGTTTTTCTAGCTTCCTGACGAAAAAAATTATGCAATTGGGGCCCCAAGAATTCACTCTCTAAACTTCTCTAAGCTCAACTTAGAACGATTCCCAAAGACTTCCTGTGCAGAGCAGCGGGTTGCCATCGAGGACAAGAAAACAAGAGGGCAAATTGTCATGGCAGAATCAAAAGGCAAATATGGAAGCCAAGAGCTGGAAGCTTTCATTCTGCACTCACCCTTTGAGTGAATCTACTCCTGCTCTGAGCCTCTTCGAGGTAGAATTTTAGCCAACAGTGGAAGCCACCGGCCACAGGCTGGCCCGAGATATCCTCCGTCAAATTGCCTCGGCTCAATCAGATTGCTTGCTCAGGACTACCCTCACCTCGCAGCAAGCTGCTCCCAATTTGACAAATCTCGACCGGAATGGCATGCCAGCGCTTCAGGAATGCCCCTAACTGGATGACAGCAAGCTCCATATTGCAAATATGGCTGCCCAGGAAAACGTGCTCGAACACGCAGGGCTTGCCATCTCTGCGTTGAAACCAGAGCTTGAAAAGCACTTCCTGTCAATCGTCTTGCACGGGGCAATGCAATCAACACTGAAGGTAAGAGACACACCACCCAAGATTGGGACCGACAGATTGTTCCTGTTTCGAGTGTCTTTCGCATGAAGCACACAAGTCTGGAGGCACATGGACTGTCCTTCCACGGGCGCGTGAGCACTACAGGCAAGGTTTTTGTGATGTGTCTGAAAGCCCGACCTCAGCATCCGTGGTCGGGGACAGGATGCTTTGGTAAAGGCTTCTTGGAGGTATGTAGCTGTTGCAAGGAACTTAGCCGTTCTAATTCCAACACGTCCTATGCTTGACGCCAGGTCACGCATAACCGATGTGCGCGTCACCTGCTCTAGGAAATCATCAATCGCAGCAAATTCCGTCGGGCTGTAGGGACCTTGCCCAGGAGCAAAACAACTGTAAGCAGGGGTGGTGCAATGAAAGCTCTGTTATGCAGTGTGGCAGTTCTCCAACCTCTGAGCTCTGAACCGCATGTGCTTGATTCACCCTCAGATGGCTGGAAAACCTGGGCTGGGACTGAACGCATCAAACAAAAATTGGGTTCACTGATGTTCACTGTGTCTGCATGCATGCATTGATGCCTGTTAATGTCAACTTCATTCCAAAACGTCTCTCCTGCCTGCTTTGTCACTGACGGTTGCGAATTCCAAGAAATGGCTTACCCAAGACATTCCTATGCACTTGCTCTGTGCTGTTCCAAGGCGCATCAAATACACGGACCAAAGCAAGAAAAGTCGGCCGCGCCAAAATCTCTGGGGCAACATGTGCAAAGAGAGGGCGCTTGGCGCACCTTGGCATGTGCGAGACAGTTGAAAACAGGTTGATCAACACGGAACTAAGGTGATTGGAATATCTACAAATCACACTACAACGCTGTAGCGTCATGTGAGCTTTCGGATTCACATCCCTTCAGCGGTCTGAGAGGAATGCTTTGCTCCTGGATCTTTACATGATGGTCTATTCTGTATGTTCGGACATGTCATGCAGCCAGGTGTCTCTGCCAGCGTCGTGCGGAGTGCTGCCACTTGCTCATCCAGAAGGATGTCCTGTTTAGTGACCCGAGTTGCAAGACATGAAGCCATACAAATACCCAAATACCTTATCGACAGAATGTCGTCATGCACCTCTTGTTCAGACCTGATTTCATCCATCCAACCTGTTTGCGAACCTCATGTTGCTACGTCGGCTTTTTCATCTTTGCTTTTTTCCAGCGCTGGGCTGTGCATCGATCATTGGCGGGTTTCAGCTTAGTACTTGCAAGTTGCTCGTGCTGAGGTGGATCTTCTGTTGGTATTGCCGTGGGCTTGCAGCGCGAGGATGTGGTTGAAATCGCAGAGGTACTCTCAAACTCTCCCAATGCAAAGATGATGAGATGCCTTGGGGTGGACCACCACGTCATATTTGCCTGTCAAGCCGCAGCGTCAGCATTTACCCACGGCCGGCGCCCTCCTTCTCCAGGACGCCTGATCAGAGCTACCGACCGCATGCAGCTCTTCAGGTGGGTGCTCTCACTGTGCTGGTACAAGACATCCGGCACCACACCTGGCACTGACGACGCATCGACCTTCGTCTAAAGACCAGAGCTCATTGAGGATGTTGATTTTGCCAACCTGCTTCAAGAGACCACCACTTGTAAAAGTGCAACTTGATTAAGACGTCTCACAGCGATAGATAGACCAGCGGGCCATGCCCCAGAAGAAACCCTTCCCCTTTGACAGAAATCACCAATTGCAATGCTATGACTGCCCTCATCAATCTTGGCAAATCCTGGCATCCCTCCAGCCTCAGCTTGAGCTGGCTCTTTGGCCTGCACATCCCCACGAAGAACAACAATAGAGTCTGTTGTTTTTGTGATGTTCTCCTACACAAATAGAGTTAGGTTTACAGTTTACATCATAATTCATTGTTGGTATGACCCCCCTCTTTGTGCTACAGTGCCTTGCTCCTCTCCGTTGCCCACAAATCCGACTAAGAGCCTGCATGAGCTGAGATTCATGGGTGCAAGGAAAGGCATCCACAACCCCTTTAGCAAGTACGATAGCCACTCAGCAGTCAAGATCTCTTGACACGAGCACCAGGATGGACCACGGGCTGTCAACGCAGTTCTACCTATGGCCCTCCACCATATTGCAGCAGTGCGAAACGGATGTTCAGTTGCCGTCAGAAGTTGCACTGCCAAAGGAGGCACTTACATGTGATATGATCTGATAAGTACCTGGCTCGGCTCTGGAGCAACCCAAATATGCTGAACGCCGTCTCCTCCAATGCCCCGTTCCCCAACAGTGCACAAAACAAGACTTTTCAGCTTCAAGAAATGGCCAAGACAGCCTCAATTCAGGCTCAACATATAGTCCAGCTTCCCTGGGCCTGAAGTCTCAACGCGAAGTCGTAGAGAGCGCTGCTAAGCTGCGAGCTGGACATCGCAGCACGGCGCAACATGCCTCAGCTCTGCACATCAATGGACCTCGAAGCCTGACAAAACAAAGAGACGAGCCCCCGTGCTTGTTGCAGCCAACGCACCGAAGAGGATCTCTCTAGTAGCCCCTTGCGGGAACTGCTCTTGGATGGCCTGGTGTTTTGGGGATGGCAAGCCGCATTTGGAAGCATGGACTACTGCTATGATGAGGTTTTCATGCGTGTACCCTGTCTGCACGGTGCTCCGACATGCTTGGGCAGTAAATGGTTCCAGTCTTGCAATCTTCGCGGTCTTGCTTGCTATGACGCAAAACCAACAACCTAACACCTGCGGAGCAAGTCCTTTCCTTCATAGTCAAGTTGCATCGAGGCTTCGCAGCATTGCCATCTCCTGCGACCGCTGGATGCCTCAGCCGGTCTTCAGATAGGCTGGGGCTGCTCCTTTGGAAGGTGGATGAATGGCTTGCACAGGCCTGTGTAGATCTCGGCAAAGCGACCCGTCTCCTGTCGAGCTGCACAAGAAGGAAGGCGAAAGATGTCCCAGAAGCTAGAACTTTGCTTCGCACCTTGAATCTTGCCGTGGACTCAGCCTCCGCTACGCAAGAACCACGCATGTTCCCGGTAGGTTGGCTGGCATGGGCTGCATGGGATGAAGCTGAATACCCGGAGGAAGGCATGCGAGGACTTGTCCAGCCAGGCAACAGCATCATCGCGCACGTTGCTGAAGATGTCGCGTGCTCCCTGACCAACACATTGCTGGAGCCATATGCTCTCAAGTTAACGCGGGAATATGTTTCTGATGTTGCTTGCCCTGTCCGCGAAGCATGAGTCGTGTTGACCAGACTACTCAGTCAGGGCTGCTGGCAACCTTAAGACCACAGCCCATCCTGGAAGAAGAAATTGGGCATAACGAAGCCGCCGGAAGAAGCCAGCGTGTTGCCATCAAAGTTATCTCCGCGTAGGTTTTTCACGAAAATAAACCTCAGTCGCCGAGGCAATTCCTGTCATGTCACCATCCTCAATCTACAACAACTCGTGGCTGGGCAGGCTGCTTGAACAAACCTTTTCTGTTGAGTAATCAGGGGGTGCCCGAAGGAGCACAAACCCTTTACCCCTTCGACGCAGTCGAAGAGTTCTCTCCACGGAACAGTCAACCATACCCTCGCTTCTGTGCAGGGCACCCAATCTATCCCTCACAGAGCTGGCAGTTAGTGTTACAGGATGTTGCAGGCAGGCCGCAGGACTGCCGTGATCGTGGAAAGGGTGCCGAAGACCCCAACAAGGATGCCAAGACCAAAGCTGTCCACACCAACCTTGGCAGGCCAGCGCATGCTCGAACCCGGGATGCCACCCGGAGAAGGACAGGCCAGCTGACTGAAGTAGTGCTGCACGGTCACAGAATCCAAGTAAGTGTCAATGGCAGATGGGGCGACGTGTCTGACGATTGCAGGCTGGCGAATCTTTCGCTTGCCTACCAATGTACCTGGATGAACAACTCAATTGAAGATGTGTGCGACTGTAGGATCCCAGTGTTAACTCAGCACGGCCTTCCCGGAGCCTCATCCTACTGTGCTGTGAACCATGTGTTTCATTGCTCATCTTAAAATTTGATACATCTGCAATTACGTTCATTGCAGAGTTTGTTGACAGCCGCTAGAAGCTGAATATACTTGACACCTTCCTCAGCCTCTGAACATGCAACAGCGGCGCATCCGCAGAAGCTGTTGCTGACAGGCCTTCGGAGAAGGTGAAGTTTTTGCGTCAAGCATGTGTGTCTGCTGAAAGGATGCAGTCCTGCCTACTGCCCTGCAGGCTTGCATCATGCAAGTCTGAGTATCTCCAGGGTTTAGGCCACTGAGCCTTCAGAAAAGGCTTGCAGAAGGCTTTGCAAAGCGAGGTTTCAAGATCTTAGGAGGCCGCCAGCAGAGCACACGCGACCAGGAGGCGGCCCGGGCGCATGGCTTTGCGCCCCGGGCTGGAAAGCTCAAGGCATGCAAAGCATGGAAGGCATGGAAGATTTCTGGAACTCAAAGCTTCGTTGGGCGGGCTCATGCTCCCGCGCCGAGCCTAGTGTGTCTGCTTGTGCAAGTAAGCAACATCAAGCACATGTTGTTCCACAAGAACACTAACTCGACCCGCCCATTTGTGTTTAGGTAGGGCTGGTGTCATGGAGAGGTCAGGCTACTTCGACGCCCCTAAGATTGAAAAGTCCATTTGATGCAAAAAGCTGCCAGGCGCATGCTGCCACGTGTGTCTTCACGCCGGCATGAAGAATACACAGCCAGCTCCTGGAGGCATGGACCTCTCCCGACGTAATTTCAGGCTTGAGTTCCCCAGCCATGCTGCAAATGATCGAACAAGCACTTGCCTTATAGCAGGGAAGCGGGCAGACTAATGACTAAGGGTAGCCGGAGATGCGCCGCACTTGTTCCTGGACAAGTTCTTTGGCTTTCTCTTCATCGCCCAGAGCCTGTTCATGACAGCTCGGTAAACATCTACTCCTTCCTGAGACATCCCTTGCTATGAGCTTGAGGCAGACTAAATGCGGTAGGGACAGGGGTTACGATTTCTCTGCAGCCAGCAAGTACCTGCATTCCAGGACAGATCTTGCCTGCGCCAACTGGGCATTCATGACCAAGATCTCATCATCATGTCTTCTACGCAGCCTTGTCAACGTGGTTTTTGAGACAAGAGAGACGTATAACACAACACGTCACCATCCTCCCTCCACTGGGTGCCACGGCTCCTCCAAATGTTTCTCATGCCTGCCTTAGGGAGCAGAGCTGCAGCACAATCATGGCCACTGATGTCAGGCAGCTGGCACATCAGATTGAACCCTCCAGACATTCAATTTGGAGCTCTAATTCAAGATGCTGCACTGACAACATGTCGCTTGACATCGAGATCTGGTCAGCCATGAGTATCGCCTCCTTCCAGCAAAGCGAGTTTCAAACTTGGCCACGAACCCTCTATGGACTCTTCCTGCAGCGCGACCATGCACGCCTTCATTGGTGGAGACATTGCTTGGCAGGTCAAAGCTGAGCATTCGCGGCAAAACTTTTCAGGATTACACTGCTGAAGCTGAAATGAGGAAAGCATTACTTCATACAAGTTTCGAAGACGACAAGAATTCAAGGGGCGGAAAGCTGAGTGGCACATGCCACCAACGCAAAAGGGATAGGGCATGACATGGTATAACAAATGGGCGAAGTGAATAGACACCTGTAATGTGGCCCAATGTGGCCCACCTGCATCAGCCTTTTCTTGCGCTCTCGCTGAATGACATCCAGCCGAGCCTGGGCTCGTGCCTGCGCCACGCGCCCAAGGAAGGGCCGAACAGTACCAGAAATTAGGAGGTGGCAAACCGCTTCTTGTGTCACTGCTTCAGAAAGGTCAGCATGCGATTGCCTTTCGCATCCTTTGATGATGCTCAATCTTCAGCTTCTCTTTCCTGGGTTAGCATTTGGAGAAGCACGCCGTCCAAACCGTTGCAGAGACACGCTATGATGATTGCATCACTGGCAGAACCTGAGTGGCTGGCTCCTCCGCTGCCTTCCATTTGAAGCGGATCTCATCAAAAGCACACCTGAGAAAGAACCCATAGGCCATGTTGATACCGATCTGTCTGAATCTATGTTGGTGACGATGGCTGCAGTTTCTACATGCCATCTTGAGAAGTCCAGAAACCTAAGGTCACTCACATGCAGGGAGACAGGAGGGATACAAAGGTCGAGAAAGCCGGCCAAGACAAGGGACAAGGAGTCCAGACCAGACAAGAAACGCGGCTGAGGCTTCCAACATTCAATTGCTTGAGCAAATCCAAAACCTGCAGCAAACTGTTTACGAATAGATGGAAAGCATGAACATACATAAGTGCATGTAGCCTGTCGCTGCGTTGCCCTTTGTGCCTTCTGTTGGAGACGAAGACTGATTCGTGGTGTAATTACTCATAATGTCCAACGAGCTGCTGTAGCCAGGAGCATAGGCCGCCACGCTCCACTATCTGAGACAAAAACAACATGGAGCATCTTCTTCACAAATTCAAGTTGCTTACTGCGGGTCGATCTTCAAGAACTCATCGCAAACTCCAAAAGTAATCCATGCTGCGGCGGCTGCGGCTCTGCGGCTGCTGCAGCGGCTGCGGCTGCTACTGCTTCTGAGCACTGCACACTTGAGGACAGCAGAAGCTGAAGGATAAGTTGAAGCTGCTTGACCCTGTACGTCTCAAGCAGGAAAATGCGTTCTGACTCTGGTGGTGTGAGGACAGCTACTACCGCCACTGCACATCTGGCATCCTCAAGATGACTGCATGTCTCAACAAGCTAAATGCATTGCCTCTCTTCGCATCTTGGCTAACTTCTTGCCGTAGTCCTGGAGAAGACGATACACAAAGTCAAACATTTCAGCTCTCATCATGAATCCGTTAGCACTGAAGCACCAGCATTATCTGATGTAGGTCAATGCCTGCAAAAATCAAGCACCACATAGCAAAAGCAAGCGTCAAGCTGCCAGAATGTCAGTCCTCTGCTAATGAATCCCACTTTCGCTCTCTAAGCGCTACAGCCTCTTCCAACTCCTGGACCTGAAGGTGCCCCCGCGAGCTCGGCACCAGGCTCTCATGAAATGCGCATCGGGTACTGTGGCTCACAAGTAGATAAAGCTGTATCATTACGGCTCGTCTGCAGTGCATTAACCCACGCCATTGCAACAACTGGTTGGTGGGCTTTGAGCGCTGGATGAAGCCACGAGACATCCAGAAAGTTAGGTATGCACATGCTCAATGTGCTGACCATCTGTTTCCACTAGTCAAATCAAAAAAGGAAATGCCCGCCTTGGCTTGCTCTTCTTCTATTTGCTGCTGCTTCTTTTTCATTTCTTTTTCCTGTTCTCATGGAAGAGCTGCCAACTGAGAACGAAAGGAGCAAGCCAGCCTTCTGGCTCAAGTTGGCTACAACTTGTTCTGTTAGGCAGAGGCAGGCGATGAAAAGCGGAATCCAGCCTGCTGCCGCACCTTGCCGTACAAGGCCTCTAGCTCCTCGACAAGGCCCTTGCCTGAGTAATGGATTCATGCTGACCCGAACGACAGACTGTGAGCACCCCGGCCTTCTGTTCCAGACTGTGCCCGCCAGGCCTTCAGCCGAGCGAAATCATCAGCCATCTTCTGCCTGGAGTGTCGTATCACGTGACAGCAATCTGCCTCGTGCTGAGTGCTATACATGAAAAGACTGGAAGGACACTTAACATGTCCGTCCCATGAAATGCAAGCCCACAAGCAAGCTCGTGCCAGGCTGCTCTAGATCCAGTCTTCGGCGTTGCACTTCATCAGTGTAGCCCTGGACAATCAACGTGTTTGCCACATGCCTCCTTGAAGAACACTGCAGCTCTATGACTCCAAGCCTGGTACATCTCGAGCTTCTCTTTCAGCTTGTGCGCTGCACTTCGGTCCCCTCTGGTCGGAGGCAGTGAGGACCTGTCCAAGAAAATTGGGCCAGTTCCAAGGTTCTTTAAGGAAGGACTCAGGGCAGAGCTTGGAGATGATCTGTCCAATCTGTGACAGGTGAATGCCGAGGGAGCTGATGGCCTCACACTTTCACCCATGTGCTCCAGGATAGCCAAAGCTGTGAAGCACATGCCAAATGGGCAACTAGATTCGGCAGGCCACGGCCATTCGACGAAAACCGTTGACATCCAGTGACAAGGGCAAGCAAAGAAGTTTATTTGCCCTTTGCGATGTGTCAGGGATATGTGTGGCCAACTCCTAAATCCTGCCGCACTGGAGCTTCCCTCGCCTCTGCGCTGAGGTCGACCAGCTCCCGGCTGCCCTCGCTAACGTCATCATTCCTCATGATGGCCTTTGCACAGGGACTAGGTTTGGTAGCAATTGCCCGGCACATGGTTCTTTGGCTGCTCGCGGTCTGATGCAATCTTGGGTTCTGGCTGTGGCACTGTGCCAGGCCTGAACCTGCAAGCCTGAATTACCCCGGCCTTCCCGAGGGTCCTACTCTTCTGAGCCGCCATGTCCCAGTTTGACGAACAGTATGGACTTAGCAGACACCTAGCAAACATGTGGCAAGCAGGTTCTCAATTCCTCCAAGAAGCCTCGGCAAGACTGATGCAGCTTCAGCTGTTTCTAGCGGTTAACGGTTACCACATCGATGAAACGGTGCAACCAAGCTCCAATTGTTGCATCACTTTGTCAACCCACGGCACATCAAGCAAAATGATCATCCAGTGGATTCCAAAGAGCCAAGCTCGGACTCAGTAGAATTTGGATGATGCATCGTTTCTTCACGAATCTGACAATCCTGCACCGTGTCGGCAATCGACAAGAGGGCAAGAGAATGCTCAGCAAGTCAATGCGGCAATACAGGGCCTTGCAAGGCCTCATCTGCAGCACGTATGCCGGACAGGTAAGCTGCATGGAAGCCACCCTGAACAGATTAAGGCGTATTCCGAAGCAGCATAACACACGGGCTGACGATTCAGACCAGTCGCACTTGCTGCTAGAATATGTCGGTGCCAAATACTTGCTGCACAGGTCTCATCAGTGCAGCACACGGTTTGGCTAAGCGTGGTTGTGTCTTTGGAAGTGTACCCCGTATGGAGTAGACCTTGTTCGCGTAGGAGACTAGCTTCAGTTTCCTGACACCGCATTTGTCATCTTTCTGCCAGTCTGCGAAGTGTTGATCACTGACTTACTCATCACCCTGCAGCGTTCTGCTGATTTCCGTGTTGTTGTTGTTGTTGTTGTTGTTGTTGTTGTGGTTGTTGTTGCTGCTGCAGTTTGTGTCGTCTTGGTTCCCTTCTCAAAACCAGATCTAGCCTCACTCCGCCTGCCCTCAAAGTCCAAAAGATGCCTGCGCCCGATCGCTAGCCCAGCCTTCCCCCTCCCCCACATTCCATCCCAGCTTTAAAGTCAGATGCGACCAAAAAAATTTCAAAAAGCTTCCAGGGCTAACTGGTTTCTTTTGCGCTGCTAACTAAGGCTTGTCTTTTGCAATTAAAAGGCGCTGCTAACTAAGAAATGCTCTGCAAGACAGCCGCTCCTGATGCTCTTCGTGGGTGTGCTCGCCAGCCAGACGGACCCTCCTTCCCTCCATGCCCACAACCAGGGCTCTCACATCATCCCATTCCTCAGTGCTAATTCGACAAGGACCAACTTGAACCGCGACACTTAGGACGTGTTCCGGAAAAGGTTACCAGGAAGGTCATGTGCCCTGATTAGTGATTGCTGTTGTATCGCACTGCGGCCAGAGATGCTGCGTCTTTCGTGCTCATCCTGAGTGAAGGAACTAGGCCCTCACTAGGCAAGCTTTCCGAATTCAGTGTTCAGATCCACAACGGTAACGGCCCATTTACTACCCGCACGGCTCAATTCAATTGCTTCGTTGCGGCTTGAAGATCTGGTTTGGGCAAGGTTTTGGACAATCTTTGGCTCAAGCCATTCCGCGCCCAAGCAAGGCTTTCTGTACTACGTCATACCATGGTTCACCTCCTACTCGCCATCAGAGGCGAAGTCAGCAGTATTACAAAACTCCTGCAGCTTCCTGGGCCCTGGGGGAAACATACTTTGCTTAGCTATGCAGGCGGACCACCAACACAGCTACGCTCTCTCAATATCACTGGCAGACAATCAAAGCTGAGCAACGAGTAGGACCCTAATGTCCACTCCACTTCTCCCCAGCGTGTCATTCGCAGTGCCAGCAGCTCGTGGGGGAGCAAGCCCAGCAAATTCTCCGCTACCTGGCCGCAGGCAAGCCAGATGTGGCACTCGCAGACGACTAGGTCTGGGCCTGTCTTGCTTCCGCATCTGAAATTGCTGCTGATTCCGGGATGACGGAAGCAAGTGACCTGACAACTTGGAAGGGCAGACCCTGCAATGTAGAATGCG
The DNA here is from genome assembly GCA_905231905.1 of Symbiodinium pilosum. NCBI lineage: Eukaryota > Dinophyceae > Suessiales > Symbiodiniaceae > Symbiodinium > Symbiodinium pilosum. Next base: position 126,565 of record CAJNIZ010012225.1, on the reverse strand, counting down.
CTCATGTGCAAACAAAGGGCTCAGGCTCTGGCAAGAGGGGTTTGCCGTTAAGAGGCCAGTAATTGAAAAGTTGCCAGAAATATTCCGACTCCTGAAGATCTGTGTTGCAGAGTGCTCAACATATGTAAACATCTGTGCAAACCCTGCTTCGTGAAGATCTGAAAGCCTGTGCATCAAATCACGGCAAGGAGCAATGTCTGTCCAAACCGGATATCGCGCCGCTGCCTCGCAGGAAGAAAACGAACCCAATACCGCACCGACTGATGTAATGACTTGCAAATGCCTTCTGCAAACCATCTCGTGGCCATGTGCATGACAGATTCTGGTGGCAACCCTGCCAAATGTTACCTCCTCCGTCACATGCAGCAGTAGCTTGTTGTAGTGACCTGTGGGCGCTGAACCATCATCTGCCGATCAATGCTGATAGTTGTCATAGTCATAAATGATATTGCAACCGCGGGACACATTTTCAGCCGCGACAGGGCATGGCGAACTGTCGCAGGCAGCGCTGGCTTCATGAAGTCCGGGCCCAGTTGCTGCAACACGCCTTGCACTGCAGCTTTGAGAGACAGATAATGTCACGGGAGCCTCCCATCCTCCAAGGAGATTCCAGAAAGGCTTTCTTCAGGAAAGCAGCACAGCCCCCTGAAGGGCAAAAATATCTGCCTTTGCGGCTTTACACCCGGGTTTGTTTGTTGTTTTTTTTCGGGCTTCGACCAGTGTTGGAGTCTTGACAGGGCTGTGTAGTTTTGCCTCACACCATGTGTCTTCAGCAGTCTGCTAAAGACATGCTTCACAGATGGTCAAGACTTGAAGAACTGCAGCAAAAATCAGTCTACGAAGCCTCCACCAACAGCGTCACATCCAGCACCCAGCAAGATGCTTCTCAGCCGTGCAGGTTCTCAATTGAGTGGGATTTTTCCGGCCAACCAAAGGTTGGTTTCTGGCTGAAATGCTAATTGTGGTGCTTCTCTCTCTCATCTTTTGCCAATGCTTGATCTGGAAGGGGTGTTGTCCAGAGGTTGTTTCAAAATTTGTTGTATGGAAGCAGGGCGGGAATTCCTCATGAGTTTGCCGAACTTTTCCAGCCCAAGATGCATGGCATGCAAGACCCGAACTGTTGAGAAGGTTTTCCATTACTCCAGTGCTGCTACGGCAACTGCTGCTAATCTTTTTTCAGAAAGGAAATGAAACGACGGGCTGTGACAAGAAGTGTTCAGAAGGCAAAGGCACCCAAGGATGCCGTCAGCACTGCCCACTTGGCTCGGCAAAGAAGACCACTTCGGCAGCGTGCCAAAACAGACGATGTTTCCTCGCACCACTACTGCAGGCCAAGCTATGCATCAGCGCAAAGCTCACTGAAAGCAATCCTTGCCTCTTGAAGGAGTAAGACCTCCTCACGCAAATGCACCTTGGCTCTGCAAGAAACCGTCCACACAGGCCCTCATGTCATGTGTATCTACACGTCCCTGGGCAGTTTTCTTCTTGATTGCCAGGTTTGTCAAGGAGCGCTGACACCACGTCGCTGGGCATCTGCTGCCAGGCGATTGGCCACCGACTCAGCGCCGCCTAGCGATTGGCCAGCAGATCAAAGAGGAAGGCTCGCTCATGCTGCATTTGCGACTTTGCGAAGACAAGCCCACAACCCTGCAAACGATAACAATGCAGAAACCAGTCCATAGCCTTTCAACACGGCGTGTGGCCCAGGGTAATCGCCCATGGACCCATGTTCTGTGTCCCATTCCAGCATGCCAATCTGATCCTCAGATAAACGATGCAGCCGCAACATAAAAGCCCACCGATATGATTGAACATGCGCGGCGCTTTCTGAGTAGGCCGTTCCCTTATCTCGGTGTTTGCAAATGATTCACGTAAGGAACGTCAGCTTCCTGGGACGAATCTGTCTTGACACACACAGATCGCAAAAAAAATCTCCACGTTGACCTCAACTGGGTGTCCTGAATTGGAAAAATGACATGGAGCAAAAGAAGACAATTGCTTCTGAAACCCATGCAGTTGTGAAAAGAGAAGCGACAGGCGAAGCATCTTTCACACCCTGATAATTTTTTCCCATTTTTTCCGGATGCTCCGCAGAAGAGCTCCAGTTTTAAGGTTGGGGTCCAGGAAGCGACCAGAGATCGTTGCGCTTGTGTGTGCGAGCGTCCGCGAGTGTGGGAGGAGCTTCTCCTGCTCTCCTCCTCCCTCCTCTCTCATCTCTCCTCACCCCTTCCTCCCCCTCTCTCCTCTCTCCTCGCCTCCTCTCTCTTCCTTCGCTCCTCCCTCCTCTCTCCTCCCTCCTTTTTCCTCTTTCCTTTATTCTCTCTCCAGTCCTCTCTCCTCGCGACGAAGTTTCGAGGCTCCAACAGCGACAGTTACAAGGGTGACAATCCCGACTTCTGACACTTGAGGGTTCAAAAGTGACGACAGTGATAGGGATCGCGCTGCGACACTCCTGCGGAGACAGGAAGAGAGGAGGAGGAAGAGAGGGGGATAGGAAGAGAGGAGAGAGGAGAGAGGGGGAGAGAGGAATGGAGGAGAGAGAAGGAGATGAGAGGAAGAGATGAGGGGAGAGGAAGAAAGGAGGGAGCAGGGAGGACGGAATAGGAAGGAGGAGGGAGAGAGGAGAGAGGATGAACGCGGACCTTAGTTCCCTGATTTCCCGATTCGTGCGTTTTATCTTCTGCACGTACGTGTGACGTGTCTGCATTTGGGTTCACGGATCCTATCAGGTTTAAAATGTTTTTTGCGGCTAGAACAAGTGCCAAGCTTCAGCAGAAGTTCCAAACCACAGCTGCAGCATGCGCAGTCGCCTTTCTTCTGCTTTGTTGAGTGGTCCCCACGAAGCTTCAGTTGCGCGAAGTCCGTCCTTGCGACGTGCACTGTCGCGCACTTCTCTTCCTGGGTTTACATCCGCGGCACCTGGAGTGACTTTCCTGGGACATTGCTTGCAGCTGCCGCAGAGCCCAGGTCCGCCAGTCGTAGCTCCCATTGCTCATCGTCCTGATCTACAGGGCATAGGAGATTCATCAACAACTTTGCCATGCCCTGCTGTTGACAACCAGCACGTTGGCCTGCACGCGAGCAAAGCTGCAACTGTCGCCAGGAGCAGCTCCATGAAGCCAAATGTTGTGCCCACTGCTTGGTATAATGTCCTGGCGGCTGGCAGAAGCCCAAGCACAGGGATCAGAGTCGCAAAAAGGGTTGCCAGTCGGTTGATGCAGGACCAGAGCTGTCACTTCTAAGCGCCAGATGAAAAGAGGGCCTCCAGCTCAATAATACCGTCTCGCAGCAAGGGATTTCCATCAATACCTCCCAGCGTGCAGGCACGGCCTCTTCTTCTGATGACAGGAGGCAATCATCGTCAGCTGAGCTGCCATGAACCCAGGCGGCACCAGCGTCAGCCGTGACGTCACCCACCTCAAGAGTTTGCTTCGAAGCCACGATCGCATAGGAAAGCAACCAGCCTGCAAGCTGCAAAGCCGGCCCCCAAGCCGGTCTTGCCATTCGAGGAGCACCACCTCCCACACAAGGGACTTCCACGAAAAAGCAAAAGCAATGACAATTTAGCAGCTCACACAGGGCACCCATGAAGGAATGATGACTCACGAGCAGACCTAGCGACGAGCATGGCAGAAGGAGGTCAGGTAGTTGTGCTATGTTCTTATTTTGTCATCTCCCTGCCCTTCCCACGCTCCCTTCCGCCGCCCCCAACCCCCAGCCACTGACAAGCCCTCCGACGCCAGGTTCCTTGGCTTTTCGTAAATTGAGCTGTTCTTCATGTAGTGCGGGGCAGACGACTTGCTTACACTGCTTCAATCTGCGAAAAAAAGTGCTGGAGGAGTCATTGCTTGAGAAAAGAACCAATTAGATGCGTCAGAAGCGTGCGCATCATTGGACATGTAAGACTGCAAGCAGGAAGATCGAAGTCCTTTCTGCGCGTGTTTCAAAATCTCTGCTGGTTTGAATCACAAACACGCATGACCAGAAAACCTGATGTCACGTTTCTGCCGTGCCATCATTTTTCCGTTGTTATTCGTGGAATGGACAAATTTAGTATTTTCGGTTGGGTACTCACGACCCAGAAAAGAAGTATAATTTCCAAACTCAATTTGAAATACAAAATCCTAACTAGAAGGGAGATGTACCCACTGTTCCAAACCCTGGGAAGAAAAGGATGCATTGTGCTCCCGTTCATTTTAGCAGTTGCAGCTAGCATCTGCGTTGCTCTTCTCTCTCATTCAAACTTCAAATTCCGCCACATCCAGATAGTCACCAAAAAGTGAACTCCAGCACAACTTCCCAAAAAACCAGCCCTTCTACGACCAGAGGTGTCGAGGATCGGATTGGTAATGAGAAATCGGCATTGCCTTCATGGCTTTCTTTGGTCCGCGGAGCAACATTCTGCTTGCAGGTCCATGGGATATGGCAACTAAGTTGTGACTGGATTTCAGGCAAGGCTACAACCTCAGTGAGAATCTCCCAGTAGGTCTCAGGAATCTCCACGTAAGGGGCTTCAAATACCAGGGGTCACTCTGATGCGCCTTCGGAATCATGCGGCCTCTTTGGGCTTCTTGATGTTGTGTTAGGCGTAGCTGCTAGTTTGAACACATGTAAAAGTGCCACGGGTATGGATTCTTTACAATTTTAATGTTGCCGTGGCTCCATGCATGAAGATCATTGAATTTGCTCAGGCTAAGCCCCCGACCTTGTGTTTACACAACATCCCTTCCACAACTGGCATATCCTGAGAATGAACCCCTTTCCTGAAGCTAGGCTTCAGGCTTAATATCTCTGTGTGATACCAAGGTTTACTCATGCCTTTGGTTGTGGTACAGACTGTCTGGCTGCTGTACGCGATGAAATCAAATGAATCAGAACCTTCAAAAACCATGTCTAGGAACAACCGCAAAATCCCCAAAGAAGAGATACTCGGGTAAGGCTTGCCTGGAGCTCTGGCTGGGCACGCAGCAGTCTCTCGGAACAGGTGAGGCCTGCCACGCCGCCTGGCAGTACCACGTAGATTTACTTGATACCGATAATTTCATCCGAACACAGAGATCGCACACTGCACCGGAAGCAGGACAAGCAACCCTCCTGCAGCAAGACTTAAATAAGCGCACACGTCTAGCTGGCGGCCACAGCAGCGCCACAGGGCGCGCAGGTGGGCAGGTGGGTATGCGCTTTTTTGCAGCCAGCGCAGCACAAAATAGAAGTAAGGCGCTGGAAGCGATTGAACGCTCTTCATCCAACTGGTCCGCGAAGACAGTTAAAGGAGCTCACATGAGTGATCATATGTCTTGACGCCCTCCCTGCGGAAAATCTTATGCATACCGTGCTGATCGGTCTACGAAAATGTTACGCCTGTGTTTGTTTTGCATTTGTATCGCACGGTCCCACCCCACTTGTTACTCTTTACGCGATTAATGACCACTTCAAGCTGTATGCCCTGTATGCCAAAATCTTGTGGCGACATTGTCTGGGTGGACAGTTTGGGTATTGGGCTCTTCAGGGACAGTTGAGGGTTGAAGGTTACTGCTCGGGGCACTCTGGGGCTGGGCACTTTAGGAACGCTCGCTGCGCACTGTAGGAACACTCTGGGGATTGGGGCTGCAGAAACACTCAGAATTCAAGCACTGCAGGGGCACTTTGCAATTCGGCACTGCAGGGATACTTTATGGTTAGGCACTGCAGGACAGGCGTTTCAGAAGTTTGCGTCATTGTGAAACCATGGGCGCATTCTGTCTGGACAGCCAGGGCGATGTGCACGACATGTATAAGACTCCCACCTCCAATTATCACAACGTCAGCAGAGAGCTCCTCCATACCTGCACACAATAGTTCAAAAAATTATTGAAATCTCTACACCACATAGTGACGAGACTGAAGAGCAGCAAAAACACAAACAGCTGAGTCACGACGGACTGTTGCCACCAATGACCGCGGTCCCATCCAATGCAACCAAGTTTCCACATTTTTGGAGTTCATCCTCTTCCCAACCACCCGGCCATACTTGACAGAAGCAAGCTGCAGGCCAAGCCAGACGGTGAGGATAATGAAGGCAAAAACGATATGGCAGCAAGCACACGGCTTGCGGTGTAGCTTGAAAGCAGAGACCTCCCAGACTGTCGCGCGTAGGAAAAACCCTATTGTATCTGCGCAACCCCTGGCTTGCGCTATCCGCACAGAACTACACTCTGCTAAGTCTAAAGAACAAGGACTTTGGGGAGCCCATGCTATGGCAAATCTTCTTCAGGCGCGCGGGTTTTCCTTCTTGATGTGTGATAGATTTGGAGAAATCGGAACGGAGATCCACGCGTTGCTTGCGTGAACAGCATAAGCTTTCGTGATCAGAAGTGATTTCTGTCCTATGACCACCACATGACGACTGGCACTGAGCGCGGTTTTGCCCATGGCAGTCATCTTGGATAGAATGGTCCAGGAGGTAATAGCAGAGGCCTCACAACGTCACATCACATGAGCATATCACGTGAGCAGAGTGAGTGCAGTTCCTCATCACCTGCATGCTTGCGTTCCAATCAGCTGAGGAGAGCGCGGCTCTACAGGGACCTCGTGTTTCCGCACTATCCATAATTTTCAGAGGGCTGTCACTTGCAAAGTGGCTCTGGGTATCTGAGTATCTGCAGTAGCTCAGCAGTCCGCAAACATTCTAAAGGTCACGTATACCGATGACGAAAGCAGGTGGAATCCCCTACATCGGAATTGCAACATTTTTGTTGGTGCTTGACGTGTCTGCAGCTAGATGGGCGATGCAACTCACTATCATCATCTATCATCTATCTGATTTGCATAAAGACTCTGGCGACCGAGGGCTGTTGCATCCCAACTGGATTCCAGCTTTGCTTGGGCTCTAGCTACTCGAGAGAAGAGCAGCTGAGCTGCCTGCAAATTCAACGCTCACACACAAAGCGAGCCAGCTGACAGCATGCCGTAGCTGAAAAGGCAAGGCCAGTCGCAGAAGCCAGGACTGCCTCCCACGGAAGCTGGTAACCCAGATGCTCCAGTCGTTGAAGCAGCGAAAGCCTTGAAGCAGAGACTCCGAGAGCAATGTCTTGCTTCGATGGTTTAGAAACCTCTCGTGCATGGACAACACTAGATACACCCAATTTCTTGTCTCTTCTTCGCGAGGCAACCCTGAGAGCTCCGAGAACATTGGAAAGCTGTCTGCTCCATGTTTTGGCACTCTCTTCACCAAGGCAAGCTTTGAGACGTTGTACTACGTCAGCTAATAAACGTCTTAACGCGTGATGTTGGGGTTCTTCTGCCTGTAGGGTTCTAGATCAAGATGATCGAGCGGCAGCCGAATCTGTCTTCCAGCGCCCCCGAAACGTTTAAAAAAAAAAACAAGCGCTGGAGAAAGCTGCAGAAACTGTATGGCGTCTGAGGCCAGCAGTGCTTGCCCATGTACCAATACAGAACTGGATTTTCGTCACGCGAGTCCAGTGCTTCATCACCTATTGGCACCTCGCTTCCATGCTTCTCAAAACGGGTAGACCTTCTGCAACCTCATCACGAAGAACAGTTACTTGCAGGATGAGTCTGAAAACAGTACATTGCAAAGTCAGAAGCCTGGAAAAGCCATGGGCAAATCAAACACGATCAGCAACTACTGCAGCATTCTGGGATGAGGCTGATATGATTTTCTCTTTTCTCGCTCGCCCCTGCTGATTCCTTTGCATGGTATGGTAAGGTAAGCTGAGAGGTGCTGTGCTTAGCTGGTCGACAGCCCGCTCATAAGTGGTGAGCTGTGCAGCTTTGCACGGGGGAGTCTGTCGTGACGTCGTCGGCGTTCCGAAGCGTTGCTGGGACAAATCTTGCTGTCGCTGCATGTCGTCGTAGACAGTGGAGCGCTGATATGCCTTGCCCCTCTGCTGTACGAAAGGCTCCATCGTGAGGGGCGAGGTCGGTTCGTGCATTTGACCTGACGTATCTCAAGGAGCTCGTTCCAGGCGAGGTATGAATACATCTCCGCGCATCAGGTACCTGCAACAAGCAGTCTTGGCCGTTGTTCGCTGAAATGTCTCGAAACCTTGAAAAGCATTCAACAGTGAGAGCCGTGCCTAGAAGTACGTTCGAAACCTGCACCAACTGCATGCCATCCGCGAGAGTCCGAGTGGCGAACGTCGGCCTTGATCTCCATGACCTTCACAGACCACAACTTGCCACAATTTGGCTATTGCAGCATTCATTTCAGCAAATCTTTAGCTCACACTGTGTAACGCATCGTGAACGGGCGTCCGTCTTTACTGTTGCACAGGGCTGCATTAAGATCATTAAGCATGTTAGCTTGGCTGGACGGCAGCGCGGACGAAAGCTAGAAATTCATGTACGGTCGAGACGTGCAGGCACACCGACCATCCTCTACTAGCTCCGGAGTCGTAATCGCTTGCTTGTCCTGGCCCTGAAACATACTGAAACGGATCCCTCCCGTCCCCGCCCAATACTGAATGCTTACTAGTCTGAACAATCATGCATTACTAGGGGTATTGATTGAAGGACGTATATGGAGGCTGCTGACTGTAAGTTTTGATGAAAACAATTTCCGTTAGCAAACCACACAGATTCATATCTTCCGTTCAATAACCATTTCAGATTTCCGGAGGCCCGTTTTTGTTTCTATGAAAAAACACCCCTTCAGGGAGTCACTGAGATCCCTGATTCTACGTAGGTTTCTACATCATTTCTATCATTTGTGTTGCAAAAACAACAACATAAGAGAGACTGGAAATTCAAACACCCTTGAATTCCAGTTGGATTGCTTGAAAAAACTCATCAAGGCTTCTCTTTGGGAATCTAGCAACACCAACCAATGTTCATTCCGCATAAAGGCCCCTTACTGCTTTATACCACCATTTAGTTCAGCGTTTATATCCGCCTTGTCAATCACTTGTTCACGTAGTCTTGCCCCCCTTAAATTCAATTCCAGCTCGTTGTCCCTGCAGATAGCTGCAGTGACGAACTGTACACACTGCTGAACCTCATAGAATGACAAACTTGACATGTCGCAACAAACAAGGAGTCCAACAAATCCAGACGGTTCACAGGTGGGGCCTAAGGTGGGGCTGACGTGGGCCCTCCCCCTGCCGCTTATGTCGTCGCTACTAGGTCGGGCCCCTCCAGCACGAACCTCTAAATCTCTGCTGTAGAATAAATATCAGACCAGATGGTCCGAAAGGTTCTCCACGGACCAGGAGCCCATATTTGCTAAACAAGCACTCTCGCAAGCTCCTAGGAGCCAGCTCTCCTGATTATAGCCGAAGGAACGCCACCAGGATGCCCCACGCGTAACAAGTTCCCTCGACGACTTTCCGGAATGCAGCGCCACGGAATGCTCTGCTCCACCTGCACAACAATGCGCACTACCACACGGGAACCTGAGCCTCGAAACCAATCAAAAAGCTTACAATGTCACCAGCTTCTGCACATGGGTTGCGATCAAAATTCATACTCGGCAGTTGGGCGCTGGTGTTAGATTTTTGAATTTCTTGTCTCCCCCTCACATCAGCATCGGAAGCCCTGTCTGTCTTCCCTGATGTTGTGGCACGAAGTCTCCGAGATGCACTGCTGGGAATGCTTTGGGCAGAGTCCACAAGCCACAAAATTAGCCGAACCTCAACAACTGCCGAGTTGGAAGAATGTCCAAATTTAACCCTCCTCGCCTGCGCAGCACATGCAATGGCGATGGATCCGGTGCCCGTGAATGCATGGTGGATGCCTGCAGACTCCCTTGCGTCTGAGTGCGATGAACCACCTACGAGCGTATCTTTGCGCACCTTGAGTTTTCAGTTGGTGCTTTGAAGCATGGCAGGAAGCAGCTTCATGAATTGTCTCTTCTCCAAGCTGCGACCTGGCGTGCTGATTCTAGAAAGGAGATCCATGGCCTCAGGTCGCTCAAGCTCAAACTGATGGCCCATATGCCGCGCCTGAAACAAGCAAAACTGACCAACACAGACATATTCTAGCTGGTGCATTGCACCAACTAGCCAAGGCTAACCCTGCTCAATCACTGGTTTCATATGCCAGGTATAGAACAACATCAAGAAAAATCTGTTGTAGCCTGGTCACGCCTGCATCGATCTCATCTCCAGCAGTTGTGGTATAGAATGCCGGCTCTGCGACAAAGCTCACACGTGGCTGGTCTGAGACCTGCACCGCGCTGCACAAGGCGACACTCGGTCCCCCTAGCCACCAACGCCACCAGCTGTGCCACTGTGCCATCGCCATTTCTCAGCTCAGGCTTGCCCCCCAAAAAAACATCTCCTTGCCTCGATGCCGAAGAGCGGTGCAGCTTGTGCTCGCAGCTGATCCACAATCGGAAGGATGCGGCCTCAAGGTGGGAAAAATGCTACTCCTCAAGCAGCACAAACCTATTCTCAGGAAAGCCACTGTAGTCCATCTCGCTCGGTAGCTCCTTGGCGCTTGAAGGGTTCGTCAAGCAAGGCAAACTGCGTTGCTTGATGTTGCTTGCAGCTTGGCGACGTGGCCCTGAAGTCCAACCGCTTGTGAGGAGACGAAAATCGTGGGGTTGCCTCGAGCTGGCTTGAGGGCTGCACCCATTTCACTCAGGACTGCTGGAACTGATCCACTCCGCGTGCCAAGTGCCCAACCAGCGGTCACAAGCGTGGCTTCAATGTGGGAGCCGTCCTGCAGCTGCAGCACGTTGGTGGCTTGACCTGAAGAGTTCTCAGCATCGGAGACATTCGGAGACTGTCAGAAAAAGAGCTCTGCCGAGGTCCGAGGTGCCAGTCGGCAGCAGCGGTTTGCTGCCATGCGGCTCCAGAAGCTCCACGTAAATTGGCGGCTCACGACCTCCCCAGTGTCACAAACTTCAACGCATCAATCTTTCGGACATGTTCTGCTGTTCTGAGGCCACTTTCTGGCCTGGAATCCCAGCCAGCGAAAGCAGCGGTACCTCACCCTCTGCCTCTTCTGCCTTGCAAGGCTGTTTAGAATATCTTGGCTGAGGGCGGATCTCAGCAGGCACCAAAGAATGCGCCTCTAGGATGGGAGCATCTACTCCTCTAGGCACGTGCACGTTCATTCCGTAGCCTTGGTTCTCCTGCCATACTCGCACTAAATGCGAGGATCCTGGGCAGGGCTTGACTTGGAACGTGCAATAAGCTCAGGTGGAAGCAACTGCAGAGCCAACACGACAATTTTCTTTCTCGTGTGGACATCCCAACATCCTTTGGAAAAATCCGGCTTTACCAGCTGCTCGCCCAACGCGAAAAGACCAACTCCAGCGGAAAGGTTGCCGCAACTGCCCTGACAAGCGGTTGGCAAAGGACTCGCGAAATCAGGCACAGGTATTCTCAGGTTATACAGTTATACCGTAATACCCAAAGACCCGGTTGTTAATCCTGCCTCCCAGTTGATCCGGCGATCCTGCAGGCGTTAAGTCGCGGAATTACAGGCCATTAGTAACTTGGCAATGGTATTTTTGCTCACCTTCAGTGAAACAAGATGCCAGCCGCCTTCAATTGGAGTCTTGCAAATTTCGCATCGTGACAAACCACGCTCGGGAGACGTGTCCACTCACTGAAACGATCATGTCGGGTCCTTGATTTCCACCTGACCGAAGAGATAGTTCACATCGTATCCCTCGCCTTCAGTGCTGCAATCCATGCAGGACTTGGGCCTCTTGGCTCTCGAAGCATGCGGTTTACGAGGCTCTCTAAATAATGGAGTCTCAGTAGCGCTGCGATGGAGAGAGGATGGCGACCTGCAGGGGCAAGTCAGCTCAGCTGCTAGAGATCTTGCAGGGACGGAGCATGAGTTTGGCAAAAGGCTGCAGCAGCGCAGGCAGCTCACTTCGCAGCGCAGTCTACTTCACAATGACCGATCACGAAGTTCGGCCTTGCTGGTTGACGAGATGCCACCCCCGAGTCCGTTCAGCTGAAGCCCGGATGGATCCTGATGGTCAGACATCTACGTGCGTGTCAGTCTGTCACACATGGACTTCACTGGCTGGCACATGCCCCCTTGCAGCTCATGCAGCTTTGAGCTGCAAATGCCGAATGACAACTGCTCTCACCAATCGTATAACATCGCTGCGCTGTCTTGCAGAGGTTGCCGGTCATGTGAGGTCTCGAAAAACCAGCACGTGCAGCGGAACCCAAGAATCTCAAGCTTTACTCTTAGCATAGCAAACGGGCGTTTTTCTTGTATGCTGGCTCCCGAAAGCAATTCACAGGAAGGGTGAGCCTAAACATAAAAAGGAGGCCCCACCTTCATCTTGCGTTTCGGGGGGCGGCAAATGCACAATGCAGGGGGCTAATGTACCTTAAAGGGGAAAAAAGGTGAGCCCAGCCTCGACGCTTACATCCCTTACCTTTCACATCAAAAATTATACCTAGCTCAGGAGTTGAAATGACATCGGATTCTTATGAAACGCTGCTACGTAAGAAGGTGTCAGTTGGCATGCAGCCCAGCTTTCAGCCGGAACTTTTTTCTGTCCACGTCCTCCCTTGCGGATGCACACCCGCGCCCTGGCCGGGAGGCCAGACATATGTGGCTTTCTGCCCTCTCCACCCCCTGCGTTCCGCGCCAGCTTTACGAGGGTTGGAAATCTCAAAACTGGGCTGGAAGACAGGATCATCTTGAGCTTAGGGGTCTTTGCGCCGGACGCCCTTCACCTGACAAGGCGCTGCCTGAAAACCATCTCTTGACAGCTGGCCCTGATGTCGAGGGCGCGCGCTCGTGGGCCTCGTGGGTCTCAGGTGGGGCTCACTCTGCGCGTTGGTCTCGGGATCTCCGTGCTGTGGTTCCCTGCACTGTCTCGAATACGAGTCACTGACAAGTGCGTCTGATGCAATACATCCAGGGCGAAGCCCGCACAATGTACAATGCGCAGGCCGTTAGGTACGTAAAATGCACGCGCAAGCCGAATATGTCAAAAGGCGCACTGCTGTAGTGGGGGCCATCGCACACTAGTTAGGCGCCCCCCTGTCAGTGGCACTGTGTGGAAAAAATGTTGCTCCACATGATCCATCCTTGAACGCTCCAACTGAGGGTTTTCGACACCTTTCTGCACACAGAGATCCTACCCCCCCCAGCGACCTGGAAGGCGGCTGGAATGCTTCATGACAGGGTCTATAGTCTGAGTAATCCTGTGCCCACAGGGGATTCCCCCATCCCCCCTGATCTGACTTTCTACTGGCTTCCTGGCTTTCACGTTTTATCAAACTCACGTGCAGCATTGGGTTTGGCTCCGGCGGCGCTGAGAGGGGAGGTCGTGCAGAACTGCGAGCCGAGCACCGCATGACATGTCAGTTATCTTCCCGGCACTGGCGTGACACACTGTTGAGTAAAGGCTCCGGACTGCCCAAAGCAGCCAAGATCAGTGCATCTCGAGCTTTGCCCGGCGGCGGGAGATCTGCCTGATGAAGAAACAATCCTCAGCGTGGCTCTTCTGAATGCTCGCTGTCCACAGACCGTTGTTTTTCTCGGCTGAGTGCCCAAAGACAAGCTTGGGGAGAAAGAACAGGATAGGCATCACAACTACTGAAGATCCAAACTATCTTCGAAATCTTCGTGGATCTGGGCTGAAGTACCATTGGCCAACTACATAGGGGGGTCAGGAGAGTGACCTCGATCCAAAAGATCCTGGCAGCCAAACACAAAAAGCTAGGTCGTGAGGTCGTGCCAACTGCCGCTTTGCTACCTTTGGAGGTACCACCACGAAGCCACGCTGCGCGCAGGCACCGCATGGCACCGAGATGGCTGTAGAGTTTCTGCTGTTGTTCGCATCTTGAAGATAACAGCAGTCACATCAAGTCAACCATCATGAAGGTATCGCCAGGCAGATAGGTGAATCGTCTCTGGTCAAAATGCAAAATGTTTGGAGAGGCTGACTTAAAGAAAGAGTGCACGAGCCATCAAAATGTGCTTTCACAGCTTGATATTTGGCGAAGTCCTAGCCTACTGACCCAAAGCCAATGAAACAACAAACACCCAGCTCTCGAATTGCTGAACCTAACGAACAGGTCTTGCATAGCAGCAGAACCGACGGGAACAACTGCAAGGCCCTACACAGGCAAAAGGCTAAGGTTTCAGCGCCGGTTGGCGCCAATCAAAGAACTCGGTCGGCCCATCCTTTGAGCTTGCAAAAAGCAAACCAGATCTGCTGGCAGCTGCCATGAAGCCAACCCAATACCTTTGTAAGTCAGCGTACGGCCACGCGGCAATGCTCCATGCACTTAGAGAGAGGTCGCTTCTACGGCAAAACTGTCGCGCCCACACCGTGCAGTAGGAGTCGGGCAAAGCGTCGCCGACGGCGTCTCCGTGATTCATTCTCGTCCACCGCTGTCTGTGCATGCTTATGGATTCAGGCTTGGGGTGCCTCTTGAAGACTACTTCGGTCACTGAAGATGCCTTTGTGTCCCTGCATCACCCACTTGGGCATCAGGACCAATTAGGTAAGATCACGAGTGCCATCTCTACTTGCAAAGCAATTTTACACTCGGCACTACACAGCCAATCAGAAGCTTTTGCGTCGCAACATGTTGGCGGAGGAATGACAGTTGAAAGCAAAACCTACCTAGCTGGTTTGGGGTCTGCAGAGGCACCTCTGCAGGCTTCCAAGCGCCCATGAACAAATGCTGGACAAGCGCTTGTTTGCTCTCGTTGCAAGGGCCTGGCATTGCATACGTCAGGACTCGGGGAAGCAGGGCCACTGGTACTCTCGGCCATTGGGGCTCTCAATCATGTCGGAAGCACGGCTGCCACTATGAGGCTGCCCACATCCAAAGCTATGAACGTCGAACCTTGAACATTGACACTCTTAAGCTGCAGAGCTTTTGACTTCGCAAGGCCGCAAAACCGAGTGCAGGCGGAAAGCGTGTC